>JBBBDQ010000415.1:2570000-2830000 GCA_037127315.1 Ascarosepion bandense
TCTATTTGAGCATTGTAATTTACCGTGTTTTTTTCTGTCATTACTTGTTAAGGACTTTGTTATTATGTTTTTTAATTATTTTTTCTCTTTTTTAAGAATAGTGTTTCTTTGGATACAGAATATTATTCCATCCATACCTACACTATAATTCGGTCGGGTTTCAATCCTGGGTTAGGAAACGACTGGAGTCTAAGCCGTACTGATGAGCTGTAATACAGCGAAACAGATCTGTCTGTGGATGACTATAGTATTTACACACTCACACCCTGATTGAACACTCTGGGAGAATGGTGGACTTTGTAAACAGTAGCTACTCTGGCATTTAAGCACCGCTCATTCGATTATGAACTGGAGCACTCTAGCTATTGGGCGTGTTTATATGCTCAAAAAAGCCTACCTTCTTCTACTGGATGCTCGTGGTCTAGGGATAGAATCGCTGACTGACGCCAATTCGGTCGGGTTTCAATCTTGGGTAAGGAAATGACCGGAGTCTAAGCCGCACTGATGAGCTGTAATACAGCGAAACAGATCTGTCTATGAATGACTATAGTGTATGTATATATATATATATTGGTATGTGAATTGCTAAATATACATATAAGTATAGACACATATATAAAAATATTATTCAGGTTTTAATAAAACATTGTTTTGTAAAATATAAACAGAGGTATTAATTATATATTAATTAATATACATTTTTTTTTTTATAAGTGTTTCACCCCGAGCAAGGCATGTCACTGTCACTACTGTGCAGGGGGCTACGTAGAGTGGAGAAAGGCTGATTAAATATAGGAAATAACAGAGGGTGGGTGATAGGCGGGTGAGGATACCGAGAATGAGGGTTGGGTAGATGAGAGTGTTGTGAGAATAGTTGGGAGTTAGTGTGATAGGAGATGCTACTGTGTCCTCAGCCTGAGGTGCATACAAATCTGAAAATAATAGCTAGACATGGGCATTTGACATTGCCATGAGAGCACTGGACTCAGCAGAATCATCAGATCTTGTGGTTCTTTTTATTTTGTACAATCTTGCTGCTCATCATGATGTCAATATAAAAGATATTGGATTGTATAAAGATGATGGTCTCATGATTATTCATAATTCCACTAACTGAAAAGTAGATATTATTGTAAATACATACATAGAATACTGAAGAACTTAAATCTTAAAGTAATAGTAAGTACCAACCTCAAAAAAGATGACTTTCTATATGTTACACTTGACTTAGTACTTACTCACCATATGTAATGCATAATGCTGATCATATCTATATACATCCTCAATCAAATCACCCACCATCTATTATTAAATGTATACCACATTCAGTTGAACACAGAATTAATAACAGATTAATTAAGAATAAAATTTTTGACATGCCTGGCTTTCAGTGGCAAAGCATTGAAACAGTATTGTCTTTGAGTTGTACACACACCATTAAAAATGTTATAATCTCACACCCCACTTAGTTCATTTCATTGGCTGACCTCTTTATTCATATTTTTTTATTTATTTTTATATTTTTCATTTTATATTTTTACATCTCCTTACTTATATATTAAAAAATGAATTAATCACATTTTACTGCCTGATGATAATTTAACATCAAAACTTTATAGCTACTGAATTGCAGCATGCTGCTATACTACTACTAATAATAATTACCATATATGTATATATAAAATTGTTTCTGCTTTTGGCTGTATGCATAGTTCTTAAGGTTGTTACCAAGACTCATTGACTAACACCAGTTTCATTTTTAACTTTTAAACTGTTTAAACTGCAGGAATTGTTAATTGAAATTTCATGAAAGATTAGCAAATCTCATCAATGGATGATTTTAATTTTTTTTTTTTTTTTAATCATATTGCCCCGAGCAAGGCAGTAATGCCACTGATGTGCAGGGGGCTACGTAAGAGTGAAAAGATTAGAAGAGAGAAAGCCCGAAACCACATCCTAAACAGGGAACAAGGGATGAGCCTCTACACCTGTTCAATAGATGTGGGTGGAGTGTGAACCAAGCGATTCTTCCTATGATAAGGGCATTATTCATTCATGAGTCTAGAAAAAAACTGGGAAATTGGCAACTCTAGGATTGATTAAATGATGTCATTTCCTAGGTTATTTCCCTCCAAATAAAGCTACTTATGGCCATGTCATGTTGAAAAATTAGTTCTAATATGATCACCAAAGTGAAGCAACATTGAGCTTGGTGGTGACTGCTTGGGAATACGAGGTACTGTAAGGTTTGACATGTGGCTAGTGTAATGGATAAGTTCCAATTATGCACAAACACTCATGGGAAAAGAAAAGAAATGTTTTTAATTGTTCCAGCTACCAAAAAAAACAAAAAAAAAATTTGCCAATGATTTTCTCTGAATGTTGGCCAAAAGGTTTCACAGATATTCCCACATTATTTCTAATACTAAGATCTTGACATCAATTATATGTAAAGTGATAATAAAACTTTGCAGTATCAAATCTTGTTTAAATATTTAAGTTTGTGTATGTGTTTCAATGAATGTAAAGAGCAAGGAAAATTAAAAGAATTTTTTTTCAGGTTTTCTAGTGTTGCAACTGTTTATTTTTGTTTGTTTTATGAGGAATAATAGTGTGTAGAAACTGTTTGTACTAATGTTTTTCTGCCCCATTAAAATAGGTAAACTCGATACTCCATAACTTTGTGAACCATAAAGATACTTGTTAACATAAACTTTAAACAATACACAATCTGATAGAATTGTTAAGCTTAAATTCAGTCTTGTTTTGAATTTAACCTTGCTTTCCTAATGACTGGTTGCATATTTTAAACCTGATATTTCTTTCCAAAGAGACTCATCTTGATAAGAGACATGACATTGAATATTCAAATACGTTCAAATGAATGCAAACTAATTTCTGCTTGTGGACAAAGATTAATAACATAACTAAGAAACTTACTTGCAGATAAACAAAATAACATGTTGCATATATTTTCATAAATATATTTCTGGAAAATATCCAGTCATTTTTCAATATCTCAAGACCTGTCTGAGCAGCCTTTATATAATATCCAATAAGGAGGAGTTCTATATTATGTGTCTGAGTAGACACTCTTATGTAGGTTTTATTTCTTAATACTAAACTCATATCAATACAAGGCACAATACGTGGCAGTGTTACTGAATGAGGTGTGTGTCATATGAATGTAGAAGATATTAGGAATGTAAGTGGCATATTGGGTCCTAGCCATGAAGATCAGATAGAATTATGGAATGTATTTGATCCAAGCAGTTTCAATAGAACTGGAGAGAGACTTGCCACATTCTGCCTGTGAGAGAGAGAGAAGTTAGAGAGTATACCAGGCACATGCTTTACAGCCAAATGTGTGCAATATCCTGATGTCAGTTAAGGGTCATACATGATACACGCTTAGGCGATCATATCTCGAAAGAGATATGACTGACAGAGGATTTTCTCGCAGTAGGTTGCCATTACCTTCTGCAGTAGACTGGTTGCCAATTAAGGCTATAAAACCCAATCTGTTCTTCTATTTAACCAACGGCTAGAGGGAGAAGCATCAGTTTAATACTCTTCCCAAGGGTATTTGCACCTAAGTGAATGCAATGAATTCAACTGGAATTTGAATTGGGTCTCTTTGATTTCTTATTCGGAGATGATATCCACTGCATGATAACAAACATATGCTGATAGGTTTCATAAAACTTTGATCAGCTGTGAATAACAAGACACTGGATTCAACTAATGCCTTTATCTGATGGTTGCTTCAATCCATTGACTTGATTCAAAGAGTTGTGAGTTCAATACCTGACTATATTAGAGGGGACAAAAAGTGTTTTTTTTTTTTTATCATATCACCCCGAGCAATGCGGTAACGCCACTGATGTGCAGGGGGCTACATAAGATTGAAGAGATTGGAAAAGAGAAAACCGGAAACCACATCCTAAACAGTAAACAAGGGATGAGCCTCTTCACCTGTTCAATAGACGTGGGTGGAGTGTGAACCGGGCGATAGTTTAGTCTATCTACTCCAATTAAAGTTGTTGAGTTAAAGGGAGATAACTGATACTTGAAAATTTGAAAGAAGCATGATTTGTGGAACTAGAACAATCTATGCTTAGTGAATGAAATAAAGAGTTCAGTTTAAAATTCCAATCACTTGAAGAAGGTCATAGGGTTCCATGGCTGAAACATTGCCAAATTCACAATATAAATAGTGTACATAACTAAAACATTTGTTCGAAATATTAAAACTAGTTTAATGAATTAAAAGTTGTAACTAGCATTTTATTCTTTGATGTAAGTCAAATATGAATACTTAAAAATGTGAGTAATACATGGGTTACTTTTGATTTATCTTCTCCAAATTTGATCAATAATAAATTAATATTAATGTTGTCAACTATATTATTAGTGCAAATAGTAACATTTTTATAACTCTTAGTTAAGTTTTTAGTAAAAAGAGAATTGTAGTTATATAGTAATTACCTATTTTGTTAGAACATAAAAAGATTTTGTAAGAAGTGTTAATATTTTTAACAATAGAGTTCAGTGGTTTTTGGAAATTGGATTTATGCTTGTGGAATATTATGTAGTCAATAGTTTGAAAGAAATCCTATTCAAACTGAAATAACATCTCAATGAGGGAAGCAGCTTTCAAGTTTTTAAATCTACAATAAGTGTTGTGTTCTGTCAAAAAATTATTTTTGTAAAGGAAGAAATAAGCTTTCCATCTCATAATTCTAATTAAGTCCTCAGTTTTATGGACTCATTTGGCAAAATAATCCTGTTTGTGAGGGACTGCAATGTTTTTAGGGACATTTTAAAGTTTATTTTTTCCATGGTTGCCAAAAAAGTAAATTTCTTAACATGAAAACTTTATAGCTATTGAGTGGCAGCATTCTATTATAATAATAATAATTACTATATATTTATGCTCTTCTTTTATATTGAGCACTTTTTAAAGTAAATATCTAATTGTGGAATGTATTTCCATTAGTAACCATTACTTATATAGTTTCAAATGCTGAAGATATAACTAACACATTGAAACCTATTTGTTTCTGACTTGTTAATTTAAATCTGTTGCTTTGTTTAATTCTTGTTCTCAGTGTTGTGTTATATCTGACAAAGTAATTTTACAAGTTGTAAGTAGACTGTGAAACAGTAGAAGAAGAAGAAAAAAAGATGACTGAAATGAAAGCATTTAACAATATTACAAACACACCTGGAACAATAATCCAGTACTTAAATTAAAATGCTTTTATTAGGCAGGCCACTATTTACTATTCTACTTATGTCTTTACTCTCTCTACTGCACTCCACATGAATGAGGCTCACATCAGCAGAGTAAATAGATCTGACTAAGATGTCCAATCTTTCTTGACAGCTTCCACTTTAGACCACTTTGAACATGAAAGTAAAATCTCTTGAAACCCTGAAAATCAATGACGTTAACAAACTCCTCAGTACATAACATTATAATTATCCACAGATCAAGGTATTATTCTGATTACTGGCTATTTTTTCCTTTAGTTTTGTTTGTTTTTATTTTTTGCCAAAAACTACTGCTATGACATCTGAAGTGTTTACTTCCTTGTTCTGCTTTATTAAGAAACAGGAAAATTCTGTTAAAAACAAAGAAAATTGTCTGTCAATTTTTCTGATATGAGGTATTGTAACTATTTACACTATTTACATCGTTTGGACAATTGTCCTTATCTTCATTGTCATATTTACAATGTTTCTGCCATTGTACATTACAGCCTTCTTCAGGTGATTTCGCCTTTTCTGTGGCCAGATATTGAATTCACAACTCTTTCAGCCAAGTGACTTTTTTGGATTATTTCAGCCAATGACAAAGTAGATAAAAAGCATTGGCTGAAATTATCCAAAAAAGTGGCTTGACTGAAAGAGTTGTGAATTGAATACCTGGCCACAAACGTTGAAGATAAACAGAAGAGTTGAGCTACTAAATGGAAAAAAACTGAAACTGAGATCTCCAGAAAAGGCATGGCATGTTGAACTAGAACAATCTACTGCAGTGGATAAAATAAAGTGTTTGGTTTGATATTCCAGTATATATATCACCTGAAGAAGAATGGAATGTAAAACAACTGAAAAATTATGAATATGGCAATAAAGACAACAACAATCTGAATAAAGTCAAATTGTAGTAAATACAGAACAGCTTCTTCACAGTTGAGATGTGGCCTCCAGCTGGATGATGAGAATACTATGGACAGAACATGGGATCAATGAGACAGTTTTAAGGAAATTGTAATAAAAAAGAACACTTGTATATTGAAACAGAAAGAGTTGAAATTTCTGGAGTACAAAGTATATATGATCATTATTATTGTCTTTTTTCAATTACTTACATCAGCCAACTTTACACACACACACACATAACCTAGTAAAGAACAAATGAGAGCCTAAAATTGATAAGCACTATGCAGTTGAATCTCATAAATGGATATCGGGCAGCAACTGTCTGGTTCATGCCTGAACATGATCTTCAAGATTAAGGACAAGAATGAAACCGTTGTTATTTGATGTTGACCTCTTCCATTTACATATGTTTCATTCTTGATATTGAGCAGATTTACCCATAAATATAACATACTAGCAGTATAGCCTGGCGTTGCTTGGGTGTAATGAAAGCTTTAAAACTAATCCATGGTCCTGGAGCTCAGACTCTTTGGACATTGGCACAAAAGACTAAAAAGCAATAGTTGTTTCCAGTTAAAGCGAAACTGTAGACTGAAAAAAAAAAATGAATGGATGTAAGTCAAATTTTGAAATGAGCTTTTTTCGTAGTAAACTGAATTTTGAAGGCTAAATAAGTCCTCTGAGTAAATGGTATCATGGCTGAGACTAAGAATTACAATTATACCTACTTAGAGCCAAAATAAAAGTGGTGCAAAAAATACAGACATACAGGCAGATAAACAGCCACACATGCAAACATCTTGCCTTTTATATATATATACACATACATATTATCGATTTTCTGCACTATTCTAAGAACTGCAACCTTGAAACTTCTGAATATCGTTTCTTATATCTTTATCTATGAGTGTATCAAATTTGATTAAAATCGGACCACTCCTTCTATAACCAAATTTTCTTCAATTATCAATTTTTGATATTTATCGGGGGGTACCTCGAAACAAAACCTAGCTAAGAACACTTACAGACACTTATAGTACAACTGTGTAAATTTTCAAGAAAATTGGTTCAGCCGTTTCAGAGTCTATAGGTAATGGATACACACACAGACAGAGTTTCATTTATTAATAAGTTTAGATTTAGAACTGTATCATCAAAATTATTCTAATTTATTGCTTAAATATTTGATAAATGATAGCCCTTTCTTTTATTCGGCCCAGTTGCTCCCATAGTTTAACAACCAAAATATATGACAAAAGAAATTACTTAGAAAGAATTTATCCTGGCAGCTATGTTATTTGCTTCTTCCAAATCATAATTAAGCTGATGGATGGAAATAGAAAATTAGCTTTTAATATATTTAATCTCATTATTCAATCCTTCAATCATTGAATTACCTTAAATACAGGGTTTGATAGATGAATTGTTATCTAAATTATGCAAAAATGAAAATAACTCTAACATCTCATTTTAACAGATATATTTACTAAAATTAGACAAAAATATCTTAAAATACTACAGATTAAATTTATTCAATAAAATCACCATTCAAACATGGTCTCTAGATGATTTTGGAATATCCTGCATCTCTTCTGGATGGTCTCCTTGTTCAAGTTAATGAATGCTTTCAGTTCATCTTGTATGTTACAAACAGTTTTGTTGGTCTATCAATCAAATGTATTCCACACAATAATCAAGGATATTACAGCCTTAAAAGTTAGGTGACCAAATGTAAAAGGCTGATGTTGTCAGAGAAATGGACCTAGGGTCTTCTAGCAGCCACCCTCTTGATCCATCACAGCACTACCTTCTCAAGGCTCTTTGTGTTGCGTCTAAGGCCCTCATCAACTAATTCTGGAGTTCTTATCTTATCAGAATGATCAGTGATTTTTCTGAGTTGCTGTACATTCATAATCACCATTAGACTTATCCAACTCTTTCAAAATCCTCTGCACTATCCTGAGATAGACACACAAACACTCTGAAATATTTGCATTAGGGCATCTAGCATGTCCCTGGATTCTTTTTTTTTTTTTCATTGGTAATTATTAGTTCAAATCTGATTTTTTTTATAGTTCATAGAAATTTTAGTCAAAATAATTTTGTAAGATATTTACTTGCTGGGAATTTGGTCAATTCTATTAAAAATTTTGTATAATAGATACATAAAAGTTTTTAAACATTAGCATTAGATTTGATTGATAATTATGTGTATCACAAGCATTTTCATTCATTACAAACCTTTATAATTACAAACAAATGTATCTTCATCTTTCAGATTTTTTTCCTATGAGTATCATCTCATGTAATTCAGTACAACCACTAAGATACAGGGGGTTAAAGGATGTAGAAGAATTAGGAACTGAAACATCAATAATGTGTGAGAAGAAAAAAAGAGTAATCAAGAGAACAGTAGATAGTGTTTGATAATGTAATTAATTTTTTGCCGAATATAATTGACTTGAAAGCATCAAGCCAGAAGAGAGTTCCACAAGCAAGAAGTGTGATAAAAGAAACTGTTAGCATAGAATTTATGATTACATCTAGCCAGCTCAGCTGTAAACTGATGGAATCTCAGTGTGAGTCTAGTCCTGCATTTAAATTCAAAAAGTCTAGGTAGCCTAGCAAACAATTAACATAAAAGTATTTATGCAATGGCACAAAGAGGTACCCTTACAGTGATGGGAAACTGACAGAAGCTGAGCTGCTAGATCAGGACCAATAAAATTGCTGATTCTTCTTGGAATTTTGTCAAGGAATTCAAAATAAAAATATGTGGCAGCAATATTCTCAGCATGGATGTATGGTAGACTTATAGATATGTAAGATAAATTTTGGAGAGAAAAATTGTATCACATGGCACAGTGAACCAACTTTCTTAGCAACTGACCTAGCAATGGGTTCAATATTCACACCTAAAGAATTATTTTAAGAGAAAGTGTTTTAATAAATTTCAACACAGGAACTCTTACAGAAAGTAGTTCAGGAAAGCAAGAAGAAAAAAAATGAAAGTTCAATTGTAAGAAGACAAAATGAATGGTTGTCAGCAAAAGGAAGATGTCAGCAATTCATGCAAAGTATAAATTGAAAATAACAAAATTAAAAAAGTATAAAAATTAAAATATCTGAAAAGTGTTTTAACAGTACAAGATCAACATTTGGAGACACATTGGGATAATACTAAAAGCTTTTCAATATCTAAGCAAAGTATTAAGAAATAGAAAAATTTCAGTGGAAACGAAGAGTAGTGAACGCTTGTATAATACGAGTGAGCTTGTACCATAAAAATGATGGGAAAATATTTATATCAATACGCTGTCTAAAATTTCAGCATCTTCAGGCATTTTATATTAACTGATTCTTTGTTTTGTTTTTAACATATTGCAGGGATTTTCAGAATGCACAATTGAAAGTTTAAAATAACTGAAATTTGAAAATAAGGGAGGAGATTTTCAAGAATTGTAAAGATTTTCATCAAGGGTTTATGGAAACTTTTCTCATTACAGAATGAGAAAGATTACTGAATGAAACTAATGTCTGGATATAAACACATCAAAAAATATTTTATAGGATCATACAAACTCGGATAACAGTGTTTACAATTCATGGGGTATGTATGGGGGAAACCCTCTTGGTCCATGCTTCTCAAACTTTTATATGTCTCATGTTGATAACAACATAGTTTTTAAAAAAAGTTCTTCTTCTAGGTACCTTGTCCTTTCAGGATGTAGGCAATCATGGCCTTCCACATCTCCCTATCCCTGGTGGCTCTTAGCACACTTTCTCCTGTAACGTCTCACAGCCCCCATTCTGTCATCCAACTGCTTAGGCCCTTCAAATTGCATTCATTGCATTCACTTACACGTAAATACCCTTGGGAAAGGTATTAATCCGTCTCTTCCTTCCAGTTATGGGTTAAATAACAGGACAGATTGGGTTCTATAGCCTTGGTCGGCAACCAGTCTACCACAGAAAGCAATGGCACCCTACTGTGGGATAATCTTCTGCCCAATCATTCATGTCGCTTTCGAGACATGATCACCCAAGCGTGTATCACGTATGGCACTTAACTGACTGACTGATTTACAAGTACCAACAAATTGCTAAATTAACCGCAAATTTGTACCAAGTAAATATGTATCTGTAAATATTCAAATCTGGCTTGACGAAAAAAATAAATATGACAACATGGTGGACAAATCTTTAAAAAAATCTTTTTGCCGAAAACAACAAATCACAAGAAGACATGATTATCCATGTACTCAAAAGACATACTGAAAAACAAAGAGACAAAAATTAAATACTTCCGTCTGTTTTTTACTAGTCAGTAAAATAGACACAGTCAAAAATTTGTCTAAAAACTGAATACGATGACAAAAAAATTACCAAGCTTAATAAAAATTTTTATCATCAAAATAATAAATGTTACTTTGTATTAAGAGGAAAGGCTAAAGTATTTCTTGATTATTTTCATTAAATTTTTTAATTTTTTCTTGCATATTTGAAATTTTGGTTGAAAATGTTTTTTTCTTGCATCAGCAGATGGTCCAAAGATTAGTACAAATATTTTTAGTGTGTTTTTTTTTGGCATTAAAATTATGTTGATTTAGAAATTCTTGCAAAAATAAAATAATTATTTGATTTTAATGAATTTTCAGGACTTAGTCACAAATTAATAAAATTATTTTAGAAATTTTAATATTTTTCATCTGTTACCCAACTTGCTTAGATTTATGAGAAACTAAAATGTCAGCCTTTTTATTTTTATATTAATTAAAAGTAGGATTCCTTGGAGAATGTAAATAATCAATTTGCTTTCATCTAACAGAAACACTGTTTACTGAAAATCTTCTGAATTGTAAAATAAAGAACGCAATAAGGCTATTTAATTATTCAATTAGAAAAAATTTAAATTGTTTTTATAAATAAAATATTTTAAGAACACTATTCTCTTTAAGAAAAAAGTTTTTGATGAACAATGAATTTTTACAAGAATTGTTTACATTTTTAAAAATTTAATTAGAAAAATTAACTTTTAAAAGTTTCAAAATTCTGTAATTTCAGCCTTTTAGATGATATTATTAAGTGAAAACTATATTTATTAATCATAAATGGAAAAGCTTAATACAAATCATTAAATACAAATATTTTAAAAAGAACTTTGATTTTGATTGTTTTGTATCTGTTTTTAGGTGCTAATTTTTGTAAGTACAGGTGACCATGTATGACATTATCAGAAATAAAAATGATAACAATAGTAAATTTGAAGTTAACATTACAAAAACTTTATACAACATTAGATTACTGAGAATATTTTTTCATAAATTTTTAAGATCACTTCATACTTAAAAAAATATATGAAAAAGGGACTTATATCATTTTCTTTGGTTATGTTTTACAGAGAAAGTTTTCATAGAATCATATTAGACCTGTCATCAGACTGTCAACTCATCACAATGGCTACTTTTGGGTGAGAAAATACAGTTCTGTAATACATTTCAACTTAAATAATATAATATTTCAAATCAGATGAATTATACTTTAAATCAGCTATTATTCATCACATGAAGTTTCAGAAAATTATATCTTATTTTTGGAAGATTTTTTTAATAAAGAGAATTACAATTAGTGAGATACACGATGACTAAAAAGAGCACCAATTAGCTATTTTAGCAAAAAAAAAAAATCCTTCAAGACAATATAAATTAGTTCTTGAATTCGAGCAAAGTATTTTGCTTATTAGAAATATTGAAGATAATATCTATTAGCTTGAAAGATTTCCCCTTTTAAAAAATTCATTTTAAACCTTAGGTGTGACATTTTTGTGGTGATCTTTCCAGGTAAGGTACTTGTCATAATGAAATGGATGTATCAGTGAAAATAAATGGAATCTCTTTTCCTTAACCTAGAAGTTTATTCATCTCCTAACTTCATCTGCTACTTTCATCCAGTCTGTGCCATGTGACATTTTTGTGGTGATCTTTCCAGGTAAGGTACTTGTCATAATGAAATGGATGTACCAGTGAAAATAAATGGAATCTCTTTTCCTTAACCTAGAAGTTTATTCATCTCCTAACTTCATCTGCTACTTTCATCCAGTCTGTGCCATGTGACATTTTTGTGGTGATCTTTCCAGGTAAGGTACTTGTCATAATGAAATGGATGTACCAGTGAAAATAAATGGAATCTCTTTTCCTTAACCTAGAAGTTTATTCATCTCCTAACTTCATCTGCTACTTTCATCCAGTCTGTGCCATGTGGCTTTCTTGCTTATCTGGTACAAAAGGTAAACTCTAAATTTTCATCTGATGTGAAAGGGACTACTCCATTTGTAGGTGAGTTATAACTCTAAGTAAATTTGTTTGTATAAATTACATTTATATAAACAAAAAGTACTCATAAAAATACCCATAAAAATGAAAAAAAGCATGGCATAATATGGGAACAACTAAATGAGTATTATTTATTATGTGGTTGTTATGTGGTGTTAGAGAAATAACATACAGTCATGCTGAGTAAAATTGTGAGTTAGGGATCAAATGTAAAGGGTCAGAATCTCACAGAAGGATAAGATAAAGAATAAATGTATACAATCTTTCGCGTATGTATTTTATTTTTTTTCATAGATGTGCATAATAAGTGTCCAGACAATTCAGTTAAAAGAAAATACAATTGTCTAGGGTTTTCCTATCACAAACTTTTGATGAGTGCTAAAAATAAATGTTACTATTATGGCTTGAAAAAGAAGAGATGAAATTTTTGTTGATGCACATGTTAACGACCTGTCCATATGAACTGTTTTTCCAATAGTGAAAATGTCACATGTTTGTGTGTCTAGAGAAGAAAGGTGGGGTCAGTTCTCATTGGCTTAGAATGAGTTAATTAATGATAATTGATGATTATTAATGATAATTAACTATTTTGATTATTTTATTATTATTATTATTTTTATTATTATTTCTTAACAATATGATTAATTTTTATTTATTTTTATTTTCTGAACATGAGAAATTAAATGTGTAATTAAATCTTATTTATGTATTCTTTTATGAACATTACATTCTTCCTCTTGAGTGGTTGTGTATATTCCTGACTGTCTAATTGGTATTGCACATGCATGTGCATATCAAGTTCTATCAGGCTCACAGATGTTCATCTCTAGGGTCACCACAGATAATAGGTGAACAACAGATCTTCCTTTCACCCTAGCTTGGGTTATTTCAGGTCAAGTCTTCACCTGACATCTTTTGATT
This sequence comes from Ascarosepion bandense, assembly GCA_037127315.1. Classification (NCBI taxonomy): domain Eukaryota; kingdom Metazoa; phylum Mollusca; class Cephalopoda; order Sepiida; family Sepiidae; genus Ascarosepion; species Ascarosepion bandense. The sequence continues at coordinate 2,583,425 of JBBBDQ010000415.1, forward strand.
GTCAGGTGTGAAATTGAGTGCCAAATCTATTCCGGTATAATACTACATTTTATTTTCTCTGAGTTTCATTAGATCCATTATTCCAACTCTAATGAAATGATGATGATATCAAGATGAGATATATTCTGTTAGCACATCAGAGATTTCAGTAACCATTCCAAGTAAGTTTAGACAAGTCTTCATCTATATGCATATGTGATATAAGACTACAATAAGCCTCTTGTTTTGCATCAAGTTCCATTAGCTGGCATACTCATTTCCAACAATACTTGACTCCATTCCATGACTTCCTTTACTAAACACTCCACAGTCAGTATTTCAAAACATCTCCAGAATCGACCAAATATGCTCAGATTGATTAAGCTAAATTTACTTGTAAAACGGCACAGTCTATTTTGGCCAGACAATTCTGACGAGCCAACACTAAAGATAGATAGAAGAAATGATGACTTGGCCAATGAACCCTGGAAAGGCTGCAGGTGTTCAATAAGCATTAAGCCAGGTGTGCACGTCATCTCCTTCTGCTTGACCAAAGATGCAGCCGCTCTCTCCATTCCCCAGTCAGCCTCAGCTTTACTGCAGCCCTGACCACTTGATCAGATTCTTGTTTATCTCTTTCAGCCTGGACGATCACAATGGTCAGCAGTTTGGTCTTGCAATCTATTGTCTGTTTGCTCCATCCTTACTCAAAACCCAACTATTATAGCTCAATGCCAAACTAAGTTAAATTTAGTGAATACAGAATTAATTCTTTTCGGTTAATTCAAATTTGTCAGTGGGTGTTTGTACGTGTAGAAACTGCATTGTTTATTTAGCATATGCATTTCTGCATGTCTTTTAGCAGTTTGGTCTTGCAATCTATTGTCTGTTTGCTCCATCCTTACTCAAAACCCAACTATTATAGCTCAATGCCAAACTAAGTTAAATTTAGTGAATACAGAATTAATTTTTTTCGGTTAATTCAAATTTGTCAGTGGGTGTTTGTACGTGTAGAAACTGCATTGTTTATTTAGCATATGCATTTCTGCATGTCTTTTAGCACCATATATGATTTCCTGATTGAATTTATGCATAAAGTTCTTGGCTTTTTTTTTTTTTGATTAGTCAAGAATTAAGCTAATAAAAAATATAAGCTCTTGAAATAGAGATATGAACTGACGGATATAGCTAGCAAGGTATAACCAAACTAAAATAGTACACAAACACATTAAAATTTTCGTTATATATGGTAGAGAAGTGTGTTCGTTACTAGACATAAAACACTGATAGTGAGAGATTGCATAACATTGAAATAAGCACTGCATGGTGTATATCAGTTTCACAATTCAATGGGATCTTTGTCTGAAAATTATATTGCAGTTTGAAACCAACAGTCACTATTGATTCCTATGTTCACACTGACTATATCTATAAATACATTGTTGATAGATGTATATAATTTTAAAAGCAGCCAACCAACACTGGATAAAATTTGTTATGAGTGTAGTAGCAATGTTTTGAAATGCATTTGACTAACATTTGACATTATTTTAGATTTTTTCTATCTCTGGTTAACTTTCTTATATTGGAATGCATACAAAAATGCAATATAGCTACAATAGATGAATTTAAAATTTTAAAATAATTTTAGCAGAGAACATTCAAAAAGCTACATCATAACAATCACACTTACATTAAATTTGTCTTTGCATTTTATCCCTGAGGATTATTATAAAATAGACATAAGGCTCTATTCTAGGTCCTGTGCTTTTCCTTATCTATATTAACGATCTCCCCGACATAATAAGATCCTAAGTAGGCATATACGCTGACGACACTACGGTTTACTCTCAGCTTGATCAAAAATCTGTCAAGGCTGACAAAGTGTGGGTTCCGTGTGTTTCTTCTACAAATAATTTCACGGCTTCTGCTCCAGTGAACTTAGCTCACTGGTACCCCCTATATATGAATTTCCTCAAGCCACAAGATTAGCAAATCGGTCACACCCTTTTACTGTGAAACTGATAAATTGTAAATGCAAATTTTACTCCAGCAGCTTCTTTTCTTGCACTTCTCACCTGGGGAATCCCTTCCACATACTTGCTTTCCCGATAGCTACAATCTTAAAGAATTCAAATGTAAAGTCAATAGTCACCTCCTGTCTCACTAACTTACATCCTATCTCTCATGCTTTTTGTCTGTCCACCCCACTCATCAGTATTCTCTTCCTTCTCATACTCTCTTCCTGACACTCTCTGTAACCTGTCACTCTTATAACATTCCTCCTATGTAACCCCTTGCATAACAGTGGCAGTAAAATGCCTTGCTTGGGGCCACATGATTATAAAATAAATGTCTACATTGTTCAATGAAACATGCTTGAATAAAAATATGTTGCCTGTATATATATATATATAGACAACACAGAATGCAATGGATAAATTGTTGTCTAAATTAGACAAAATCTAAAATAACACATCATTCAATAAGTCCTGGGCCTGACATATAGATGGCACTACTAATAAAAACTCCACAGTATTTTTCTGGAGTACAAACCTTCAAATGGCACATGACAAAATTAAGGCCCAATCAGATTATGAGTTTACAAATTACAGTTATTTAAGTGAAGCTACTGTTGCAAATTTTCAAAGGGAAAAATCTGAATTTTATGTGTTGATAAAGCATTGCTTTCTAATGGGAAAAATACTGTTCAAGCAAAGCAATGCCTTCATAAATGTCATTTCAGACTCTGCTTTATCAAAAACAATGGTTAAGAGGTGGTATGCTAACTTTAAACGTGGTTGTATAGATATAAATGATGCTGAATGCTCAGCTCACCCAAAATCGACAGTTGTCCTGGAAAACAACAAAAAAACCACTAACTCGTTTTGGGCGATCTTAAATTGAAGTTGCATGAGATAGCAGGAGAATTGAACATATCAGAAGTCAGTGGATTCACCATTTTGCATGAACATTTCTCAATTAGAAAGCTGTGTTCAAAGTGGGTGCCATGTTTGCTCACAGTTGATCACAGTGGACAGCAGCAGGTGAAAGCTATCTAAAGTGATCAGAGATGCAAACATCAACAGGCAAGGTTTTGTCCTCCGTATTTTGAGATACACAAAATATTTTGTTCATCAGTTACCTTGACAAAGGAAGAACCATCACTAGCAAATATTATATAGCAGTATTAGTGCATCTGAAGAAAGAAATCACCAAAAAACAGCCACAATTGAAGAAGAAAAAGGGATCTATCACCAAGACAACACGCCGTATCACAAGTCGATTGCAACTATGGCAAAATGACATGAATTGAACTTTGAATAGCTTCCACATCCACCCTATTCTCCAGATCTGGCCCCCAGTGACTACCAGCTTTTTGCAGACCTCAAAAGAATGCTCCGGGGAGAGAGATTTCACTTCCAATGAAGAAGTGATATTGAAAACTTGGATGTATTTTGAGACCAAATACAAATCATTCTACAAAAAAAAACTCAAATTGTTAGAGAAACATTGGAATCAGTGCATCACCCTAAGAGGAGACTATGTTGATGAAAATAGTAGAATTTTGCCTAAAAGTTGTTGTTTTACTAGTTAGGCTGCGGTTTTATTGAGTGATGTGTTAGTTCTGATATTGCATTTTAGCAGATATATTTTTCAACATTATACTAAAATATCTTGAAATACTAATGTAACAATATTGAACATGGCAGGAATAGAAGGATTATGTTAGTTTTATTATTATTAATTATTACAGATAAAAGAGAACCAATTAGGAAATATTTATTGTTCCAATATGAACAGAGGAAAAAAATAATTTTTTTTGTTGAGAAAAGATTGACTTTCTCAAAGAAAGATTGCAAAGGGACTAAAAATAAACATGAATTAGAAATTAACACACAAAATTACTCATTTAGAGTGAACAGCAAAGCTAAATGAGGTCACTTGACAGAATGGTATTATTTGCGAGCAGAATTTAGCTGGGAAAAAGTTTTTTTTGGTTTTTCTAAATTCTTGACAACACAGCTGGGGTCAAAATTAAAGAGACATTATTAGTCAGTTCCTAGCTATGGAAAGTGATTATGAAATTTTGTATTTTCTTTCCAAAACAAAGAAAAATTTCCTGGTGAAATGTCAGCATATTCTAACTAGCATGAATCAAAAGTGTTGAAAGACAGTGATGAGTGAGTCTCCACAGAACGTGATCAGAATCAGTATCTGTGAATCAGAAAGCAAAAGACAAAAAATTCTATTTTTTTTATTCCAGCAAAATATAAAGCCAAAACCCACCTGTGGAAGGTCAAAAAGTTATTGCAAACTACAGACAAAGGGAAAAGTGAGAATTTTAGCATATGGGGGAATTCAGCTAAATCAAAAGGTTAAGTCGATTTGTTGACAGAGAGAAAAGGACAATTAATTTTGAGAATAACTAAATTGGGATTTCCCTGAGAAAGGAATTGACGTCATAAGTTTTGCCCAAAATGGGTAAAGAGAAAAATATCTCATTGGCTGAATTGAACAGAAGAAGAGAGAAAAAGCTGACATCATGTAGTGACTCCACCCAAAGGTGTGAGAGAGTGATTTTATTGGCTGCAAGAGCCAGAAACTAGATTAGCATAAACACACCCAGTAACCATCGACCCCCCACACCAGAAAAACATGGACAAGCATAAATAAATACAGAGCCCCAAGGGACCAAAGTCAGTCACAGTTCCAGTTCTGGTTAGCTCTCAGCCCAGAGATGTAACAACAGAGATAGGTGCCAAACTATTAGGCACCCACTGAAGGGCCGGCTGCTTCTCATAGAGTTCCTGGCTGAATATATAAAGAGACGGATAGATGCCATGTCATTGGGTGCCAACTGTAGAGAAGTCTGCCACCAGCTGAACAAAAAGAGTTAAAGTCAAATAGTATGAACCAAACCAGAGTTACAAGAAGTGATTTTGCAGATGGGGTTTTGAAATGGCCAACCAGTGTTAAAGACAGACAGGAAGTGATTTGGCAGACAGTTTTGAAATTGCAGTTCCAGTTCAGGTTCAAGAGCCATTTTGATGTTCCAGCTCCGTATGGAAGCAAAGTCAATTTACCGCCGCTGCTGGCCTTACCCACTATACTCAAAGACAGTTCTTGACAGTTTCTGTGAATCTCCAGTGTGAAGTGAAACAAAGTTCAAGTCACCATAAACTTAAAACTCCAACCAGAGGTGAAGTGATATTGCCAACCAAAAACTTGAATTAATATTAGGAAGAAAAAGGCTTTGCAAATTACTACTTAGAGAAATTGGTCAAAACTTCTGTTCTGTTGCCAGATTGATAGGAACAGGGTTTGGGAAGAAGACAATTGGTGATTGTTTTTCTCTATTTTCCTTTTGTACATAAAGACTTTCTACAACTTATTCAGGTGTCATTCAATTTATTTTTGGTGCCATTTTCATTTTTCCAATGGTGCTTGCACATCCAGCTTGGTTTAGCTTGGCAGAAAGACATCTAGTGAGAATTCAACGCGACTTCCTCGAGATCAATTTTACAACGTGGGCAAGGGAGATCACCATTGGAACAGTCAATCAGAGGACCAGCTGCTGTATTGACACCATCAATGACCGACGCGGCAAGTGTCACAATAAAGAGTAAACTTATTCAATAACATCACCATTGCCTTTAGCCACAGCTTCCAGATTACTTTGGAATCTCTTCTGCATGTGCTTGTTTACGTTCTTGAATGCTGCCATTATATTTGCCTACAGTTTATCTTTGGTTTTACAAAGAGTTTTATTATGCTCAACTGCATATCACATATAATAATCAATGGGATTTCAGTTTGGGAACTTAAGTGACTCGATGTAAGGGATGATATGATCACAGAAATTGTTTGATATCTGAGATTGGGTTTGCCTACTTGTGTGGCATGATTCTGAGACCTGTTGACAGCCTATGAACCCAGGGCAGCACTATATCAATTGCGCTTTAATGTTGGCCTCTATTTTGAGTCTGAAGCCCTTGCCAGTAAATTTGGCAGCTCTTTTTAAATCAGCTTATTCTGAATCCACTCTACTGTTTCCAGATTTACACCCAAGCACACTATAATGTTCATATTAAAGCATTCAGTACAAATGTCAACCATTACAGGATGCTGTTTACAAATTTCTGATGGAGTGAATTGTATCACAGTGTTTGTTTTTTCATAGATGATGCCTAACTCACCTTAGTATTCTGTGCAGTCAGCAAAATCAAAAACAAACAACATGCATGTGCAAAATTAAAGATATAAAATGGAGACAATTTACCCATGGTGCCTTGTATACATGTTTGAGAGAATTTTTGCTGCCCAAAATACCTGTTATTTAAACGATATGATTCTGCAGTATACAAGGATAAAAACACAATAAAATTTTAATGTTCCCTCATAGGAGAAGAGACCCAAACATTGATGAATAAAATCAAATATCTTTAATCCAACCAAATATATATATATATATATATATATATATATATATATACATACACATACATAACATTTTTTGTACCAAATGGAAGGAATATTGTGTGGTCTGATGAAATGAGCTAATTAACCTCATTGAAATGAATTATAGTTTATAACCAATTTAAATGACATGGTGAGTTTTCCTTTATGAATATCATATTGTTCTGGATAGCATCCATTGAGCTTTCTATACAGATATAACACTTAATATTTTATATTAAATTAATTTTGTTGGATTATCCTCACTGTTTATGGACTGGACATCTATACCTATATATATATATATATATATATATATGTAAAGTGTTTATAATAGAAACATAGTTGATGGCAACATATAAGCTGTTCAGTTTTGGTACTAGTTTAATACCAGTGATGTCACCTACTAATTTAACTGCATAAATAATAAGATCAATTGTTTATATATCCAGTTTGACATCGTGGATTACTACTCTTCTATTTTTAAAGACCTAGTGTTGTAGAGTGGCTGACCCTCCTGCAGCACTCTGAACTTTGGTTTTAGAATTTCTCATGAAGTATTCCGAGCGAACCAACAAGGAGCAGATAATCATTATGAATGCAAAATGATCCATAATCATCCACAATAATGAACAGTATCTGACATCACCATGGGATCTCTAGACTCTGCTAAGTCCTCATACTTTATTGATCTATTTATTTTGTATAACCTTATTGCATATAATTATACCAATATTGAGGATATAGAATTGTACAGGGATGTTGGTGACAAAAAAAGTCCAATAACATTGAAGCTAATAGAATTAGGAAATTTTATTAGCTTTTATATTATAGGAAATTAAATGTCTAAATGTCTTAAGGTTACTATAAAAATAATTTCAAAAATGTAGACTTCCTAGATGTAATACTTGATCTTATAAAACTTAGTCACTCCTACAAAAAAAAACTAATGCTAATCTTATATACATTCACTCTAAATCTAATCACTGCTGTCAATCATCAAATACATACCATCCTCTATTGAAAACAGAATCAGTAACAACTCCTCTAGTGAAGATATCCTTTATAAACACAGCAAATTTTATGACACTGCTCCCAAAAACAGTAGCTATAAATACCCTGATATTAAATCCATCAAACACAATAACAACAATAATAGAAATAGAAAAGTCACTTGGTATACACCTCCATTTAACCAAATGATTAGTACTAAGTTAGGGCATAAATTATTCAAATCTGTTGAAAAGCAGTTCCCAAAAAATATCCCCTGAGTAATTTTTTAACAGAAATACTCTTAAATTAAGTTATAGCAGGATGGATAACCTTGAGAAGATCATGAAAAAACATAATAGAATTTTAAAACAAATATAACAAATTAAGTAATCAAGAACTTCCTAAAAAATAATGATAACAATACCAATACTTGCAATTGTCAAAAGCTGATTAAGTGTCCATTACAAGAGAAATGTCTAACTGACTCTACAGTCTACATATGCACTATTTCTACTATAGAAAATCCGACAGCAAAAACAGTTATATATGTTGTAACAAGAACCCATTGAAAACTCAGTATTATCAGCACATCTTATTTTTTTAATAAGGCATACCACAATAGCACATCACTTTCCACATAGTATTGGCAATTAAAAGAAATTTATTATTTAAGCCATAACTGTAGGGAAGAGATGGATTGATACCATTCCCAAGGGTATTTGCACATAGGTGAATGCAAAGCATTCAACTGGAATTTGAACTCAGCTACCTGATTTCTCATTCTGAGTCAATATCCACTGTTGATATCCAATATAGAATAGGCTGCACGCACAGTAGTTTCACCCAACACCACAAATTGCTATAAAACTATTAACTTTAAAACTTGAGTCATCCCCTTAAATAGCCCTAGTCAGATCAAAACTCATATGAAAGCCATGCATGGCACCAAACAGATTCAGAAATATTTAAGCTTACAGTACGATACAACTGTTTTAAGATCAATAATTAAAAATGGCTTTGGGTGAATGAAGCCTGTGTATTTTGGCAAAAAATCACCCTTTTTCATACTTAGTGGACTGACACTACAGAACCTTACTAAATACCAGAGACATCACTTCAAGACTTTCAACAGCAACACCAACTGTATCACATGTAACTTGAAAAGAATATTACAGTATATTCAAGATGTTGATGTTCCACACTATTTCAAAAAAAGGATTAGGAAGAAAAACCGTTAATACTGAAAAGAGAAATAACAGCTACTGGACCTGAGAAACTTATTTTCCTGGAAATATGCTTTCGGAAAGATATTTTATAAATTTCAATCAAAAATAGTAGTGGCTTCTCAGTCAATGAATACCAAAGGGTCTGTAAAGTCTTGTCTGAGTGGCTAACTTCTTCATAGCTCAGTTGGTGTAGAGCATGTTGAACCTAATGATAGTCCCTCCTTTACAGAGGTATGCAGGTTCAAATCTTGTGAGAGAGTGAATAATTTTCTTTAATAAGATTTCTTGAATTCTCTGGCTAGTAGATGAAAATAAATGAACATACTGTTTAATAAATGAAGTGTCTAGTCAAATGTTATTATACACTAAAAATGAACTCTGCAATTGAAATTCATACTCAGTCCTTTGATTTCAAATTGCAGTTGAATTCATAGCGTTCACTTATGTGCAAAGCTGTTGGTTGAATAGCATAACAGATTAGTTCTATAATTTTGGTTGGCAACCAGTCTACTGCAGAAAAAAATGGCAACTTACTGTGCAAAAAGCTGCTGCCTAGTCAGTCATGGATCACCCAAGCATGTATCATGTATGGCACTTAACTAACTAACTGACTAAAATTATATGTAAAATCTGCTTGAGCACAAGGCATATTTACTATTTATTTCTTGCAGTTATTCTGGTCTTTCTTTCTATTGTGTCAATGTGTTAGTATATACTGGACTAGCAGTATAACCCGGCATTGCTCGGGTGTAATGAAAGCTTTTATATATATATTATTGATTTTCTGAACTATTGTAAGAACTGCAACCTTGAAACTTCTGAATATCATTTCTTATGTCTTTGTCTATGAGTGTATCAAATTTGATTCAAATCAGACCACTCCTTCTATAATCTGATTTTTTCAATTTTCAATATTTATTGGGGGCATCTCCACACAAAACCTAGCTAAGAAAACTCGCAGATGCTTATAGTACAACTGTGTAAATTTTCAAGAAAATTGGTTCAGCCGTTTCAGAGTCTATAGGTAACGGACACACACACACAGAGGCAAAGTTCCATTTATAAATAAGTTTAGATATACTAATGCCTATGATGGGCATTAGAGAGTAGAGATAAAGCAGACAGTTCATCTCTCGACAAGCACCCTATTAATGTTATTGAGCAAGGATGATAATTGACTGTGAGCATCAGAAGTTCTCATAATTTTACTATTTATTTTTTTTGAGCTTCGAAAAATTTTTATTTTTTTGGTGTGTAAAGTAAAATAATATAATCTTCCTACATGTAACTAGTATATTTAGAAATGCTGTGTTAAAAATTGCTTCCTTTGTTAAACAACATTTGGGAAATCATTAAAGAAATAATTAAATTTACAGTAGGAGTGGCTAATAATTTTGTCCTTAACTCTATAACTCAATGAAAACATAAATTTAGCTTGCAGTTAGAAGTTACAAGCTGGGTAAATTTATTTTTGGTTTTTATTTAGTTTTGTCATTGTCCTATTTATATTAAGCACTCATGCTGTTTTAAAAAGAAAGCAAACAAAAAAAAAACTAGTAATAGTGAATATTTATTGAATTTGTATAATCTCTTAGTAACTATCACCAGTCTTGCATAGTCCATGTTTCTTTTTGCTTGACTGTGTTTTGTGCATACTGTAAAATATTATTAGTAGAAATATTCAAACTGGAATTCAGACTTTTCCTTTTTCTCGACTGGTTTTCACCCAAAGCAAGAGAGCTCAGATGGCACTGTTAACTCATAGTAGAGAGAGAAAGATGCTTTCATATTTTTCCAAAGATTGTGTGAAAGTGAGTGCAACAGCCTCACTTGGAATTTGAACTTGGTTCTGTAATTCTGTTTCCCAAACAAATAACTATTGGACTATACATACATATACTATTAAAAAGAAAAAAGTTAAAATATTTATTTCTTTTTACTTCCAGGCTGTGATCTAAATGCTGAGGTTGTTAACACTTTCAGACTTGATTTGAAATATGCCAAGTAATTTTGCTTATAAAATCCATCAACAAAGCATATACATAAGACAGAGGAGGAAGGTTACAGTTTACCACTGATGCACCCCAATGGAGGGATGTAAAAAAAAACTGGCTAATTTTTATCTCCAATATCATGTACTCAGGAGATTTCCACTTCACTTGTCTGTTTGCCATATTTTACTTGAGAGATTATAGATTGGTATGGTAATTTAACCATGCACACATGAACTCTTCCAACTATAAATCACTAACAGTTTCTGCTTTTCTGAATTTCTGAGATGAGTTATTATCATTATTTGCATTTTTACTAATGTCCTCATCTTTGTTATTGCCACAACATTTTAGCTGTTGTGTCTTCTGGGTCATTAGACAACTGATGAAGGCATGACAGCACAATAACTGAAACATTTTAATAATAACTAAGATGGAAACATGAGTTAGAATATAAATAATGTATGCATTTGATTTCACACTTTCGCATAATATTTATGAAAACACAACTTGTGTGTGTGCATCTAAACTTATTTATAAATAGAACTTTGTCTCTCTCTGTGTGTATCCGTTACCTATAGGCTCCGAAACAGCTGAACCAAATTCCTTGCAAATTTACACAGTTGTACTATAAGCCTCTGCGAGTGTTCTTAGCTAGGTTTTGTGTCGAGGTGCCGCCAATAAATATCAAAAATCGATAATTGAAAAAATCTGGTTATAGAAGGAATGGTCCGATTTTAATCAAATTTGATACACTCATAGACAAAGACATAAGAAAAAATATTCAGGAGTTTCAAGATTGCAGTTCTTACGATAGTGCATAAAATCGATATTGGAGTAGATAGATCTATCGCCTGGTTCACACTCCACCCATGTCTATTGAACAGGTTGAGAGGCTCATCCCTTGTTCCCTGTTTAGGATATGGTTTCTAGCTTTCTCTTTTCCGATCTTTTCACTGTTACGTAGCCCCCTGCACATCAGTGGCATCACCGCCTTGCTCGGGGTGATACGATTAAAAAAAAAATAGATATAAAAGGCAAGATACCGGGTCTGATCAAAATCAGTTTTTCAGCCCTTTTATTGTAGTTTTTGCTTTGGGTTTGGCTCTAAGTAGGTACAATTGTAGTTCTTAGCCTCAGCCATGATACCATTTACTCAGAGAACTTATTTAGCCTTCAAAATTCAGTTTACGACGAAAAAAAATTATTTGATATCGATACCAGGAAATCAAAATTTGACTTGCATCCATTCATTTTTCTCTCAGTCTACGGTTTCGCTTTAACTGGAAACAACTATTGATTTTTAGTCTTTCATGCCAACGTCCAAAGAGTCCGAGCTCCAGGACTATGGATTAGTTTTAAAGCTTTCATTACACCCAAGCAACGCCGGGCTATACTGCTAGTCTATACATATATAAACGAGTTATAAAAATGAAGAATATTCAAAGGTTCTACAATATAATTGTATTGAACACTTATATATATATATATATATATATATATATATATATATATATTAGAAAGCTCACAGTTGCATCACATTGAAGCACCAGTTCCTGTACCATCACCAAAGTTAAGCAATGTTGAGTCTGGTTAATAGCAAAATGGATAACTGCTTGGGGATACCAGATGCTGTAAGATTTGATATGGGGGTAGTCTAATGAATAATGGCTTTGAATTATTAATCAGAAAACTGAGTTTCAATTTCAATTGAGTTTGTAATATTCAATTATGTGTAAATAATCATGGGAAATCCAACTTGACTTCTGATCAACTATGGCTTGTATCACCTACCCCAAAAAATTCCTAGAATCTAAAAAAAATATTTTAGTAAAGAGATGATAAGCCATAGAAAACAAATCAATCAATTAAATTATATATCAAAATGTAGATATATGTGCTCGTTGAAAATCAAACTGCATTACCTAGAATGTGATTTAATTTACTGGATATTTGATATATCCTGGGCACAATGGGTAGGTAGTCGCCACTGGATATTTTTAATTTTCTGCATGCCCGTTGTTTGTTTTTGATTTTGTTGACTACACAGTATAGTCCTGCTTTGGATCAAGATGGTGACTGCTGGAAGACCCTATGTCTGGCAACAGGACTCTGCATCATGCCACAGAAGAAGAAGAACCCAGTCATGGTTGTCAGACAATTTCTGCAACCACATCACTCCTTACATCTAGCCACCTTACTTCCCAGACTACAACCCCCTTGATTACTGTGTGGAGAGCAGGTTAGCAAGAGACCAACAAAACTTCTTGTGATGCCAAAGATGAACTTGAGGCAAGGATTATGGTAGCATTCACTAACTTAAAATGAAAACAATCCAGAGGAGTTGCAGGAGATCCCAAAGTTGTCTGGATGCCATGTTTGAAGCCAATAGCAATTTAATTGAATTAATTTTCTCTTTAGTATTCCAAAAGATTTTTGAGTCATTTTGGTAAATATAATTTTATTGTTTTGTATCTTTACAGGATACAATGTAACAAGGATAAAATAAAAGGATTTTAAAATGTATAATGTTGTTCCACAGGTACTATGCTTTCTTCACTTACATTTGACCTCCCAGCTCACAACCTGTTATTGAAAGAAACTTTCTTGAAATTTTAGCATTCACTTGAACATGAAATTCCTGTTTGATGGTTTTTTTATTGTAATGAGTTCCAAACTGTCTTTGACAGCAGTGACAGATTTCAGCCAACCAAAGATTGCAGTTTACTTTCTCTTCTAGTGAAGTCATGGGTCGGTAACAGTTTGGGGGTGGGGACTGCCATTTTGAACTTTCAAAAAATGAATAAAGAATAAGTTAAAAAATACCAATATTCAGTTTTTTTGAACAACAACAAAAAACAAGCCACATGCATTGTATAATATTTTTACAGATTAATTATGTATAAATCAAAATCTATATGCATTTAAAATTTCATAGATTTTATGAACTCCATATATGTATGATTTAAAACTTGACAGAAATTTAATTATTGTGGAAAACCAATAATCAGAACAAGTGTCTTTTGAGTTATTTGCTTCTTGTATAAAATCTTCTAAAATTTCCCATCTTAATCGAATGCAAGCAAATTAAAGATTTATGTCACAGAAAAGAAAATAGATGAATGAAATGCTATGTGCAGTCAGTTCTTAGTCATTAATCAAAAATGTAGGAAACCTTTTTATAAGTGGTAATCAAAAATTTGATATAAACATGTCTTGTTCTTGGGTGGATTTCACATTACTTCACTTGCCTAGCTTAACTGCATCTCAACTTTTTGATCCTCATTGTGGAGTGAAATAATGATTTTAGAAAGAGCAAAAAAGACCCTTTATAGACTGTGTATCTGGCTGCAAGGAGTGACTTAAAAACTAGGGAATACAGGTTAATTGCTAAGGCTGAGTGTGAGGCAAGAGAGCCTCTCAATCCTCTCCACTCTATGAATGTGATACAAACTAATTTTAATATGAGAAAATGCAATTCTGATCTATTATACAACTGAATCAATAATATTCTTATTTTATTTAAAGCTTCTTGTTACAAAAGGTTGAGAAAGTCAAGAGAAAACTGAGCTAATTGACTTTTTCCCATCCCGTGTGTGAATGAAAGTGTAAAAATGTTACGAGGATATAATTTATAATAGGTATTTCCACCACCTGCAAAAAAAAAAAAAAAAAAAAAAAGAAACACACACACACAAGCCCATAGCTAAGGATTAAAATGCATTTTTAAAAATTAAAATTCTTTCTTGTCTTTTCTCTTTACTCAGTTTTAAGTCCAGGTTAATGAATTAAATTCAGTATTTTCAATAAGCCAAATACTGTACTTGATTTTAAATCGAATTTAAATTGATCAAAATGATTTATTTTTTGATTATCAGTAAAATTGATAAAAATGACCATATTGACAAATCTGTCAACAATATATAATTCTCTTTATGAAAACTATTTTAAAAATACAATAGTTGTCCAAAAGGAGAAAATTTAACTGATTTGAAGTTTAATTAATTAATCTGAACTGAAACAAATTTTATTTACTTTTAGATTAAAATATTGCAGAAATTTATTTTTTTTAACATGAAGATGGGTGTTTTTATAAGTTATTGACACATCTATTGATAACTGAATGAATGGGAAATTTAAGTAAGGAGAAGATAATCATAATAAATTGTAATGTATATAGATTTTTAAGTACCTAGTAATATTAAAAATTAAATTTATTTTTTAATTTTAGGTATTTTGGCTTTATAGTCTTTCTTATGCTTGTTGAAGAATGTTAGAAAACTACCAATAAATTTGAAATAGAGTGGAATTTACCACTCTTTTTTCATGTTAATGTCATGAAAATTGTCAGGTTTATACAAAAAAATATTCTAAATTCTTGTTAAAATACTGGGTTTGCTAAATTGTAATTTTTTCTGCTTTTGAAATTTTTTTTTTTGTATCTAATAACAATATCACTTGTCTGCTAGAAATTAATGCAGAATTTTAAGAGTTAAAAGCTTATAAATTATTTGAATTAAACAAAAATATAAACAAGTTTTGGAAAACTTCATTATTCAATTTTCTTAAGACAATAGTGTCTGTAATATACTTTATGCATAAAAGCAGTTAAAAGCTTTTATATTTAAAAATGTGTTAGATTTATTGATTTTTTTTATTTTACAATTAAGAGCAGATTTTCTGTAACAGAGTTCTGTTTGATCCCCTAAATTTGATGATTTGTGACTAATATAAATATTAAGCACAATCACAATAAAAAAGATTTTCTCAAAATTTTGTAAAGGAAATCAGTGGGATGTAATAAATGTAAAGAAAAAAATGGCAAGATCTTCTCAAAAATGATTTTTAAAATAATTTCATTCATTTGTGAAGAAGTTCTGAAAGTTTTGATAAAATCTGACAACTGTTTGATTTTTACAGGAATTTACAAATTAATGTGTTTTTCAATACAAAAAAGATGCTGTATAAATTTATGCTGGCACAAGAGAAACATAACTCCTAACCAGAATTTAAAAGTTTCTAAAAAGGATTTAAAAATATGTACATATTTTATGTTAAAAATTCTTTAGTCTTTCTAATTAATAATAAAGGATTTTGTTTTAATTTCAAGCATTTTTTAAATTTTTATCTTTTATGCTCATTTTTCATCGAATCTTTCAAGGCACATAAATAATATTTTTTTAAATATATCAAATGAAATGAATAATTGAATGGAAACTGCCTTTTTAATCTGTAAAAAATAATCTTGATTGTTGCCCCTGTTCACTCTATGTGTGAACTATTCAACAAGAAAATTTTGAGTAGTTGTCACATGGCTAAATCTGAGTCTTAATAAGGGATCAAGAAAACAGTCCATAGTAAAAAAAAAAAAAAAAAAAAAAAAGCAGGAAAAAGTAACTTTTCATTTGATATTAGATTCACCTTACGTTGTGCAGGACTCTTCAATACTGAGCAATTGTATGAAAATCTGCTATAACAAAAACTTGCAAATTTACAAAATACCCATTTCTGAATGCATTGAGATGCAATGAATATCAGCTCGAAATGAGAAATTGAAAAGCAGAGTTTGAATTCCAGTTGAATTCGTTGCATTCACTAACTTGCAAATACCCTTTGGAAAAGTATTAAACCATCTCTTCTCTTTCCAGCAGGACTGATTGATTTTTATAGCCTTGGTTGACAACCAGTTTACTGTAGGAAAAAAATGGCAACCCTCTGCCTAGTCAGTCATGTATTGAAAGAGACTTAGTTGCCCAAGTGTGTATTTTATATGGAACTTAACTTAACCTATAGGGAAAGCTTTAAGTCCTTAAAAAAGCCACGTCTATGATCTTGACCACACAGGGCAATAAAATCATGAGCACTTCAGGAAAAAATAGGCTGAGACTAATAATACAGTTTAATATGATCACAGGCAAGCAGAAAAATTGTTCTAATTCAACAGACCATGCCTTTGAATATCTCAATTTTTGATAAAGTCCCCTTGGTAACTTGATAAATTTTTGTTCTCTCCGCTGAAGCCAGGGATTTAACTCATAATTCTTTGGATCAATGAGCAATTTGCTCAAAATTTCAATGCTCTCTGTAAGTGTTAAATTTTCTAATCTTTTCATCCACTATCAAATGTAAAATAGTTCAGTGGACTTTTTTAAAACATTGACAGTTACATTTATTGCTTGAATATCTAGAAACACTCAAGTCTGTAATAATAGTGCACCTTTGCCTAGCTTATTAATTTTTTAAGTAAAACAAAACTCACAATATCAAGCACTTATTCCAACCCAACTACCAGCCTATTTATTTTCATTCAAATAAACTA
The DNA here is from genome assembly GCA_037127315.1 of Ascarosepion bandense. NCBI lineage: Eukaryota > Metazoa > Mollusca > Cephalopoda > Sepiida > Sepiidae > Ascarosepion > Ascarosepion bandense. Next base: position 2,600,392 of record JBBBDQ010000415.1, read on the forward strand.
AATTCAGAACTAATCCTACCTGATTCCTCAATTGTTTTCTAATTATCCTATTTTGAACTTTGAAAAAAATTCCATTACCCTGCTTATTCCACCCTAAAAATTAAGAATTTACATTTTCCTCTCTCTCCATTTTTTTTTTCAGAAATTATATGATGTCAGATAGACACTAACATCTTCACACATCACAAGTTACAGACTCATCTGACTGAAATTTTGAAAAAGGTAAGAAATATTTTGTTATGTGTTATAAAGTCCAACTCAGTGTACTCCCTGCTAGTCTCAATTACTGTAACAATGGACTGCTCCTACTTATAAATATGACAAGTAGCCATATTAGAGTAGGATTTGAGTTGTATTTGATTTATGCAATTTTTTCATTCTCTGTATGAGTAATGAATAAACCTCTTCTTTGTTTTCCCCACCTAATCTTCTGTTCCTTTAACATTTTCTCTTACATTGGTTCTTCTAATTCGTAACTATTTTGAACAAAGACTACATTACAATATGCTGTCTCTCTAAAAGAAACTATTATTTGAAATCATGTTTTCACTGGGCTCACAATTTCTATCTCTGACACTAGAGAATAATTCAGATCTATTTTAGGAAAAAGTCAGTATTCATGTACATGAATTTTTTGTCCCTGTGTTTATTCTGAAGCAATTCAAATTTCCTGTTTCTCGTTCTACCAACAATGGGGAACTCTGTTCATTTGCAGCTTTCTCTATCATCTCTGTTGTTTCTAAATATACCCCATTATAATGGCAGCAGGTTTAAGAAAGCTGACATAATTTACCTTGGAAGACTCAGAAATTGGAGCACTGGTGAGTGATCACATGCACAAAGGGTTCGTCAGGAGTTGGAAAGCAGCAGGAGTTTTCTGTTTCTTCAATTTGCCTCCCTCGCAGTTTTGCTTTTACGGGTTGTTGCATAGTTGATGTTATCTACAGCCAGATGTATTTGTCAATCACCCTTGTCCTGTGTTAACTTTTATCTATGGCTGAAATGTATCTGTTTATATCATCCTTACCTGCAATCACCTTTCAAGCTGGTTGTCACTTACCCAAGGCCAGATGTACTTATTAGTTACTCCACCATTCAAGGTAGTATATTACACTCCTCGCCATCTTTTTCAAATCTGCCAGACATTTGGCTAAGACATGAGTTTTGTCATCTTTATAGATACCTAGTTGGTAACTGATGACATCATAGGTCTGAGGATAGAGCCCTGGGGGACCCCTGCATTAATATGAAGACACCAAGCTTGTCCAGCATGCCAAACTCTGATAAATGCCTTTGAGATATCTAAGGCTAAAACTTGATGAAATAATTAACTGATGGCTATTATTTCATCAGTAGTAGACATGGAATAATTGATAGTTTGTCCAAAAGGTTAGCATTGATTAGATCCTCTAGTCAGTCAGTTAAGTGCCATGCATGATATACACATGGGCGATCATGTTTTGAAAGAGACATGACTGACTGACTAGGCAGAAGATTTTCCCATGTGAAGTTAACATTACTTTCTGCAGTTGACTGGTTGCCAATCAAGGCTATAGAACTCAATTTGTCTTATTATTTAATCTATAGATGGGAAATAGAGGGAAGCAACATATTTATACCTTTCTCAAGAGTATTTGCGCATAAGTGAATGCAACGAATTCAACTTGAATTCAAACTCGGCTTTCTGAGTACTCATTCTGAGCCAATATCTACAGCACCAGAATGCACATCCTCTAGTACTTTGCCAAAAAAGAGGTCAGAGACCAATAAGGTGATGAGTTGTCAGATGGTTCCAAAGAGTTCTTAATGACAGAAACTACAGCAGAGAACTTCTAACAAATTGGGAAGCAAGAAGTAGCAAGACATTTATTGTAAAGTTTAGAGAGAACTAGGCCTAATTCAGGAACAGTTTTTTTTTGTTTTTTGTTTTGGACAATTGCAGGGATACCATTGAATCAACAAGCCTTGTTGGGATCAACTTCAGAAATGATAGCAGAAACCATAGACAGAGTTGTGCATATTTCTCAGTAGATACTGTTCTACAAGGAAAAATCAGGCAGTGATGCTCCAGCAGAGTCAAGAGTGAAACTGGAAGAGAATTTCTGAGCAAGGTACTCCATCTGCAGTAGATGCCAGTACTTCAAATCGCCTAGATTTTGTAGAAATAAGTTTGCAATCAGGATCTCAAGATTTGAAAATGATGAAATTATATCTACCATCACAGATGATAGGCTACAGGCAGACAAACTCAAAATATACTGACTTTTCTTAGGAAAAGATACACTAGAATACTTGCCCAAGTATTACATCACTACCAAAATCAGAAAGGACCCAAAGTGTAACATTCAAATTCCACTCCCTTAATAAATTTAGATTGACAATTTTATTGAAGCCTTAAGGGTTGACAAAGCCTTGGACACATTTCCCACAGTAGGTTTTATTGCTATGTCTAATCTGAACATAATGTTTGAAGTAATGTCCAGATATAAACATCTCAGAAAATATATTTTAGGATCATAAAAACCCAGATGAAAACTTTCTACAATTCTTGATAAGCTCCTCTCTTATTTTAAACTTCCACTTAAGCGTTCTGAATGTTACTTTTATGCATTCAAAAAAAGCGTTGGATGATCAGTTAATATAAAATGTCTGAAGATACCAAAAGGTTGAAACCAAGGTTGCATAATGGCTGACTTCCAAATTTAGATATATACATATATATACTCTCTGTCTCTCTCACTCACTCACTCACTCACACACACACACACACACATATATATATATATATATATATATATATATATATATATATTTCTGTAAAAGGTGGATAATTCTGGAAGAGTCCAAATTGAAGGTAGTTAATTCACATGGTAGAGTGTTGTCATCCATGTCTTGGGTCATCAAACTTTTTTAATTTTCCTTTTTGATCAAATTATTTTTATACACTTGAAACTTGATGTTGAACTTATTACCAAAAATAAAGACATTTTATAAAATTTCCATGATTTATAAAGTTTCTGGTTGAGATGAGCAACTTGTAAGTCGTAGCATTTTATACAGATATTTTTTTTGTTTACATATAAAAAGCCAGAAAAGTGTATCTGGTCTACATTGTGAGATATCAATAAGTATCTGAAGATTATATCTGGAAAATATAGAAAGTATAACTGGGTTACACACTGAGATATGAGAAAAAACAATTTTTGAGTTAGATTAAGAAAGTGTAAGTCATCTGTACTGTAAATTATGAATGGAAACGTGTTTTGGATTATGTAGACAAAATATTAAATACAAACAAAAACAGTGTGATAATGTTTTGTTTCATAAACAACTTGTTTATAGACACACATTTAACCAAAATGTAAATTAAGAATGAATTGATAGCCATTTACATAATGTGTTAATCAGTTGATCAACAGAGAGAATATAAATACTTGTAAACCTTTCACTTATCCCCCATGGTTTTGGTTTCTTTCTCCAGTGATTTGCACTCTTGAAACATTTGCATGATTTCAACAAATTGTTAAACAGTTAATGTTTCAATATCTTCTTGATTTCAACTTGTTTAGGGGAAAACAAACAAACATGGTTAAATTAAAATGTAAAATAAATCTGCAGAATGATTTCACAGACATTTCTTTTTCTCCCCAGAGTCATTCAGTAAATGAAACATTTAAAGAGTAACCATAAGAATGATGGGATTGAATAGATATCATGAGACCAAAAAGTATGGGATACCTTTGTCTTGTTTTAAACTATTTGCATTTTTAAAATATTTTTCAGTTTTACTAAGGAGTTTAAAAGCAAGACTTTCATATTGTCATTGTTTGTAACTTCCTTGATAAAATTGTTTCAGTCAAGTAGGAAATATATATATATATATATATATATATATATATTTTAAGTAAAGTCGATATATTGAAAGAACACTAGTAGTAATTTAAGTGGTGCCAGTTCATTTTCACTGTTAAGCATTTCTGACAAGAAACAGCTACTAGAAGAATAAAAAGAAAAATATATATATTTTATTTATTTATATTTAAATTTTTGGTTTTGTTGTGATAGTTAACCGCTTGTGACTATTTTTGTTCTTTGTTTCTTTCTTATATTGCCCCAAGCAAGGCATTTTATTGCCACTGTTTTGCAGGGGGTTACATAGAAGGAAAGTTATCAGAAAGAGTAACAGGTTATAGGGGATGTCAAGAAGTGGGTAAGAGAAGGATGAGAATACTGATGAGAGTGGAGTAGATGGAGAAAGGAGCATGAGAGAGAGAGGATGCAGGTTAGTGAGATAGGAGATGACTATTGACTTTATATTTAAATTCTTGGAGATTATATAAAAAAAAGTGGAAAAAAAAGGAAAGGAAAAAGAAATATAGGTAGAATTAAAGGAAAAAACATGAATTAGTTTGTATCTAGTTGAATGAATTAAAAATTTAAGATTATGTAAACATACTAATAAAGTCAGTAATAGCCACAGGATATAAATCTTAGTTATGTTGATAGGTTCTGGTCTTCACTCTAAGAACAAACAGTTTGAACATTGAAAGATTTCTGACAATTGGTGAGGTTATACTAAATTAATTGAGTTTGTAATGAGATGTTATTGGTTTCTCAGAAAATTTCTTTTATTTGATCTAACAATAACCTGCTTTTTGTCATGGCAGGCCAATTAATTTCTGATTAAATTTTGCTTGTTCTTTAGCAGAATTTCAAGTTCTTAATGAATTTTTTTACTTTGATTTCTAAATGACCCAAATGCAAAAAATACTGACTAAACTTCTCTTTGTTTTTTATGAATTCTTTGAGTTATAAACTGATATAAACCTCTTTCTTGTCGGCTTAAAAAAGGCACCATATTCATTTAAAATGTTATTGTTTTAAATTTCATGACCTTTCACTTTGGCTCTTCAGTACATGGACCACCTGTCCATTCACACACACATAATATTGGATAGCCACTCGTATTTGAGGATACCCATCTAGCAGGGCGGCTATCCATTGCAGATGCTTGCTGAAGCGCACTTGTATTTGCTCAATACCCACAGAGCCCACCTGTGGTTTATACTGCAAGTATGCTGAGCAGGCCTTAGTTACAGTTAATGGATGAGAATTTGTTATCTCTGAAAAACAATCTGAACAAGGCCAGATTCACAAACCCTTGGTCATGATGACTTGAGACTTTAAGCTAGCACAACTATCAATGGCTCCTGAAAGAGCGTTGTCTACATATATATATGAAAAACCCTTAAAAATGGAGAGGATAATCAAAAAATTGTATCTAATTAAGATAAAGTATTCAATCAATAAAAATAGGGGGATCAATGGATAACATCAATAAATCCTGGAGCTAACATGCAGATGGTGCCACTAACAAAAAATTAATATAATTTTTATGAAGTACTAACCTTCAAATGGCATGTGACAAAATTTTGGACCAATCAGATTATTAGTTTACAAATTACAGTTATTTATGTGAAGCTACTGTTACAAGTTTTCAAAACCATGGAAAAATCTAAACTTTGTGTGCTGATAAAGCATTGCTTTCTGATCAGAAAAAAAACTGTTCAAGCAAAGCAATGGCTTGATAAATGTTATTCTTACTCTGCTCAATCAAAAACAATGGTTAAGAAGTGATATACTGACTTTAAACATGGTTGTACAGACACAAAATTATGCTGAACACTCAGGTCACCCAAAATCAGCAGTTGTCTTGGAAAATCCAAAAAAAACAAAAAATCTTGTTTTGCCGATTGTAAACTAAAGTTGCGTGAGATAGAGGATCTGAACATATCAGAAGGCAGTGTATTCACTATTTTGCATGAACAGAGTGGGTGCCATGTTTGCTGACAGTTCATCAAAAACAACAACATGTTGACGCTTTAGAGCGTTGTTTGCAACTGTTTCAACGCAACAAGGAGTTTTTGCTTAAATATATGACAATGAATGAAACATGGATCCACCACTTCTCTCTGGAGTTAAATTGGCAGTCAGCTGAGTGATCAGCAGCAGGTGAAAGCCATACAAAGCAACCAAAGATGCAAACATCAGCAGCCAAGCTTTTAGCCTCTGTATTTTAGGATACACTAGGTATTTTTTTAATCAGTTACCTTAAGAAAGGAAGAACCATCAATAGCAAATTGATATAGCATAATATAGCATTGTTGGTGCATTTGAAGGAAGAAATCACCAAAAAATGGCCGCAAATGATGCAATAATGGCAAAACTACATGAAGTGCACTTTGAATTGCTTCTGCATCCACCCTATTCTCCAGATTTGGCCCTCAGAGACTACTGGATGTTTGCAGACCTCAAAAAAATGCTTCAAGAAAAGAGATTTGGCTCCAATGAAGAAGTGATATTGGAAACTGAGGCATATTTTGAGGCCAAAGACAAATTGCTCTACAAAATAGGCATCAAATTGTTAAAGAAGCATTGGAATCAGTGTATCACCTTAGAAGGAGACTATGATGATGAATAAAGTAGAATTTTGCCTAAAAGTTGTTTTATTAGTTGGGCCAATGATTTATTGAGTGATGTGTTATTATCCAGAGCAATACGAAATACAAAACAGAAAACTCAACATATAAGAAAATGCTTATAAATCCAGAATTTGGCAGTAGTAAAAATTACAGACTGTTTTGTCAAATCTGAAATATCAAATGTTACATTTAAAATTTTGAACAGAGAAGAAATAAGGTTAAGTGTTTATATATATATATATATATATACACACACAGAGCAAATGATAGTAGTTGATATATATGTATACAGAATTATATGATCATAGCTTGAAAATAATTGTTTGAAAACAATTATTCAAAATACATCTATTCAAATTGTAAATTGTTTGAATGAAAATTAATTGAAAGTGCACGTTCTCTTAATGATAATTATTTGAAAGGTAAATTCTTCATTGCAATAAAATTGTAAAAATTAAAATAGGACATACACAAATGATAATTATCTGAAACACAAATATCATTAATAAAACAATTTAGTAAGAGAAATCTTTGTAACCTTAAGTTATATGATTCTGTATGCAAATAGTTAACCACTGAAGAGTACTCGTTAAAGGATTTTGTTTTCCATTTATGCTGTGGTATTTCTTGGTGCTCTTCATATTTTGGCAACCTGCTTTTTCTTTTCTCCTAAGAATTTCCATTTCATAGGATAACACTTGCTGCAGAAAATCTTTATGCCATTCTTCAACAGTGTTATTAATTTGAGGTAAATCAACATTGACTCTCTCAAAGCAAGACCATATACATATTTCAAAGATAGTTATTTCAAATAATTGTCATGTAATAAAATTCTCCTTTCAGTTAATTTTCATTGAAATAATTTACAATTTGAATAATTGTTTCTAAAAAATTATTTTGAAACAATTTTCTTGAAATGGCATACAGACATCATCATCAACTGATAATAGCTGCTATATACAGTATGTGATGAATAAATTGTCGTCTAAATTATGCAAAAATGAAAATGACATCTCATTTTAACAAACATATTAACCAAAATTAAGCAAAATATCTTGAAATACTTGAAAGTAAATTTATTTAAGAAAATTGGCTTCAACCATAGCCTACAGACAACTTTGGAATCTCTTACAATTCTTTTAGACATTCTCCTTGTTTAAGTTGGTGAATGCTGCCATAATCATTGCTTTCAGTCTATGTTTGGTGTTACAAGGAGTTTTTTTTTTTTTTTGCACCCGATACGTAATAATCAAGGGAGTTGCAGTCTGAGGAGCTGGGTGCCCGATAATGCAGTCGCAGAAATTGTCTGACAGCAATGACTGGGTTCTCCTGCTTGTGTGACATGGTGCAGAGTCCTGTTGCCAGACATAGGGTCTTAAAGCCGCCATCCTCTTAACACAACCTTCTCAAGGCATTATGTAGGGCGCAGTTTTGAGTCTGAGGCCATGTGGGAATATCAATAGAAGCATAACATGTCCATGTCTAATGATCTCTATAAACGCCTTTGCAATCACTATTAGACTAATTTAATTTTTTCGAATTGTCTGCACTGTTCTCATATTGGTATCAAAATACTCTGAAATGTTCGTATTTGAGCTTCCATGTGTATGCCAAGTAGTACAGTATGCTGTTTCCAAATTTCTGACAGAGTGAATTGTGTCATGATGCTTTTTTTTTCATAGATGGTGTTCAACTGACCCAACTATACTGTGCAGTTGACAAAATCTAAAACAGACAATGCACATACATAAATTAAATATATAAAATGGCGAAAATTTACCTATCGCACCTATATATATATAGAGAGAGAGGAGTAAAATAAAACTGACTTACAGCTGAACTAGTAGTTTAGAAAGTTACATAAAGAAACAAAATGACAGAAACCTAAATAGCAATGTACAAAACAAAATCATTAATAAGGAATGTAACTGTAGTAACAAAAATAAATGCCTGCTTCAATGACTGTTTAATATAAAAGAAGTCATTTGCAAAGCAAATGTACATGACTTAAATGGTCAAAACAAAACATATTTGGGATCAACCAAAGATACTTTTAAGACCAGATGGTTTAATCACAGGTCTATATTTAAAATAGAAAACTTTAAAAAAATTGTACAAAATTGGCTAGTCACATGTAGAAATTGAAATTAAAATATGTAAAAAAAAAAAAAACGGACATAACATAGAGTATAATAAAAACTGCCAAGCCAAACAAATATGTAGACAAGAAGAAAAGTTATCTATTATGTTATTTTCAAACAAAAATGAATTATTAAATGAAAGAACAGAAATTATGGCTAAGTATAACTATATCAACAAATATCTATTAGGATCATACAATTATGAATGAAGACCTTCTAATGTCTCCTAATTTTGAAAATTGCCCATTCATAAAAAGTTCATCTTGCATGAACGTTCTTAAAAAAAGCCGTAAAAATCAGCTATTTTAAATTGCCTGAAGACACCGAAAAGGTAAAAACCTGTGTTGCACAATAACTTGTTTACAAATGAAATATATTGTATATTCAAGGAGCAATCCTGTAAGTTTTGTTAAAAATGACAGAAAAAGTGCTACAGTTAAGTTTTTTAAATAATTTTTCATGTGATCTTTTTTTTTTTTTCTTTTCAGAAAATAAATGATATAAAGATTGTCCAAATGGTTTATTTATCCAGGCACTTTCTGCTATACTTTTAGCCATTATCAAGAATGAATTTATTTTTCAATTTTCACTATAGATTGTTTTGTGTGTATATATATATATATATATATATATATATATATATATATTTTTTTTTAATCATTTCACCCCAAGCAAGGTGGTAACACCAATGATGTGCAGGGGGCTACATAAAAGAAAAAGATTAAATAGGAGGAGAGAAATAAATAAATAGAAAGAGACAAACCAGTTATAGGAGGTGTCAGAGAAAAGAGCAAGAGAAGAATGGGAATATAGGTGGGATGACAGTTGCAAAGGTAGAGAGAAAGGAAAAGACAGGGTAATATAGAAAGAACTGGAGTCAAGTGTTTAAAAAAAGGGTATTGACATTGCATTTAAATTCCTGGAGGTTGTAGCCATCAGGAAAGTAGAATGGAGTGCTGGAGTAGAATTGTTGGCTGCCTTTGGTTGATCTAACTGTGAATGGGTGGGACCCAGTTGCCAGTCTGGTTGCACAAGTCAACTCCTGTGGCAGGGGCACCAGTGACTTAAGTTCATCAGAGCAGAAGCCATGAAAATATTTATAGAACAGTTAGAGGGAAGCCACATCCCATCGGTGAGAAAGTGGCTGGAGTCAAGCTGCCAAGCCGGTACCTATTACATTACTGGTTCTCCTTTGGAGCCTGTCGAGAACATTGATATGAACAGTGGGGTGCCTGACCATATATAACAGCAGTATTCTATGCACGGACGGATGGTTGATTTGTATATGTGCAAGATGGATTCAGGCAGAAAAATCATCCTGGCCCGACACAGTGATACAACCTTACTGGCAGTGGATTTAGCGATTGACTCAGTGTTATGGTTCTACTCGAGTTCAAAAGATAGGGTAAGGCCAAGGAGACACAGTATATTACTCTCAGGGAGACTTGCTTGGTTCATGCTTATGAGAGGCAGGAGAGGTCACTTGTGATGATGTAGAGTGATAGGAATGTTTTATTTTCCAAACATGGTCACCACATTGTGGTTGTACTCTTAGTTTATATTTTTCAATGTTAGCTTACTCTTTATTATTAATGCTTCCATTATTTTTAACTTTTTTTTAATATGTGGATGATGTTATTATATTTTTATAATCAATGATTATGTTACAAATAAAGTATGGTAGGTGTCCATGTGTATTTAAATTAAACCTAATAAATCTTTGGTCAGAGAGACGTTAAACATGTAGTATATCCAACATAATTATTTGCTCATTTCAATTGATCAAAAACACAGTTCTTTAAAGGTCATGTAAATTCGTAAATAATATTGGTTCTCTGTAGTAAAGATCTTGCAGGTGAAGTGTTATTTTTGACAATGAGATTAACAATTTTAAATTTTGAATAATAGAAAATTTACTTTTCTTGTTTATATCAACTGTAATTGTGTATTTATTTTTTGGTATTTGTAAGTAAAGATTCATCCTGTTTATAGTTACTATGCCTTCGATTTTTTTATAAATATTAATGCTGTTGTTTTTTCTGTATGTTTGGTTTTGTTATGTTAGTGTGGGAAAAATTGTGAAAACGGCTTACCTCAAAAACACCAACGAGTCTGTGCATCATGTAGAATCCAGTTACTCCATGATAAAAAGAACCAAAATGGCAGTGACCATATTTTATGCCAAGCGGTCTCAGACAGTTAATGTGAAATCTCGTTGTCTCGTCGTTCGCATGCAAATTATGGTCGATCCTTGGCAGTATAAAGCAAGCCATTTTTTGAGAATGGCAGAATGTTTTTGCTTCTTGCTGACTGTGCTTGGGTTGTTAGAAGAAGACGAAAAGAGAAAGAGAGAGTGAAGACGATGATGACGACGAAAACGACAAAAGAGATGACTCTCGCCTGTTTATTTCATCCATTAGGAAAAAGTCTAATAGGGTAATCTATAAGATGGTTAGAAAAACCGTTATTGACAAGAATTTATTTCATGTTAGATCCTTTACAAAAAAGCTGATGAAAAGTTGAATTCTCACAAACTCTCATGAGGAAATTTTTTATAACACCTATTTTATATCTAAGAGGACATTGACTCATAAAGTGAAGGTGGCAAGAGTTTTTACTTATGGGGTTTTTATATAATGTAGTAAAAGTATGACTACTAGATTCTATAAGAAAATTCAAGAATGGAAGTTTATTTTTTTTGCTAAGTTCATAGGTAAAGTTGTGGATGGAGTTCGTTTTTTCTTTTTATTCTTAATGTAGTTTAAAGACTATCAGTTTCGTTTTTTGTTCTCGGCTAAAATAAAAATATGTTCATAGCAGACAAATATTTTTGGTTTAGTAACTGTTTCAAAAACCCTGTTTTCTGCATGGGACATATAATAGAGACGCATGGACTAAGAGGGTTTCCCATACTTATTTCATTAGTTTGAGTGAAAATATTGCCATCATGGTCATAGAAAGAGAATTTAGAAGTGCAGGCATGAAATAATTTTTTTGAAAATGTTGGGTTTGATGGAGGTGGAATTAAGTTGTATTAATGCAACAAGAGTACTTTTAAACAGATTTTCTTGAACAATACCAACAAGGTCTGCCTGTGCCATTTTTTTTATGAAGTTTTTACAATTTCCATCCAAGTTGTTGAAGTGATGAAAAGATAAACCAAAAGAAACTAAATGAAATCACCTAGAGAATATACCCAAAACATTATAAAATAAATTCTCAGTGTCCTCTTTCCTTCGTGGTAGTCATGTGTAGTCGCATCAATATAAACATCACTTTAGTCCAATAAAGTTCTCAAGAACAAAATGCATCACGAATACTTTTCTGCTTTATCATAATTTTTTTCCATAAAAAACTTGGTATAAAATAACATTGTTGTTCCTTCCAACACCCGTGCACACAGACACACACATATATATATATATATATATATATATACATATTCTTTTATCTTTATGAATTTTTACATGAAAGACTAAAAATGTGTAGAAATGGGACTAAAAGAAATAAGTTTCAAAAGAGAATAAAAGATGTCCGCTATTTATTTTTGTGGATGAAGTGGAGTGCTCATCACAGAGATTGCTACAATCTGATATGTTAAGATCTTCATCTAATAATTCTTTCTCAAGATATATTATATTGGGACTTAAAAAATTTCCAGTTTTGCTTACCATCTTTATTCTTCCAAAAAATAAAAAATGCAATTTCATTTTTATTCATATTCACCATTATTTTTCCCATCTTTTTTGAGTTGTTATATGGTAGATTGCAATGTCTTTGACATATTTGCCAATTTCTGAGTAACAATGACTTGTTACCGATTATCAAGTAACTCTTTGTTAGAATTTTTTAGTAAAATTCCACTGTTAACGCGGATATAAGAGACTCGGATATAAGAGAAACCTGGATATAAGATAGATTTTCTCTGGTGCCAAATTAGAGCCTGTGGTAATGTATATAAAATAAACCAAACCCGGATATAAGAGAACTTTTATCCGGTCCCCAACAACTCACTTATATCAGGGTTACACTGTACTTGTCAATTCTGGTTTTCTCTAAAGAAAACTGTCCCTATCAATCCACAAAAGTAATAATCATTAAGTCAAAGTTAAGGGAATATGGTAAGTGGAGTAGAAGAGACTAACCAAGTTCAAGAATGATTTCTTGTCTTGTTTTTGCTGTATGCAGCCTTGCATGGTCAAAAAGGAGAACACTATTTTTCCTTTCATTTACTGTTTATACCACCATTGATATGGAAAAACTTGGGTGTGTTATTCTATTATATATATATATATATATATATACATTTTTTTTTTTTTTTTAATCGTATCACCCCAAGCAAGGCGATAATGGCACTGATGTGCAGGGGCCTACATCAGAATAAAAACATTAAATAGGAGAAGAGTAAAGAGAAAGATGAACCAGTTGAGGATGGGAATACAGGTGTCTTGACAGTTGCAAAGGTGGAGAGAAAGAAAAAGATAAACAGGGTGGTGTAGAAAGAACTAGAGTCAAGTAGTTAAGAGATGGGTATTGACATTGCATTCAAATTCCTGGAGGTAGAAGCTATCAGGAAAGTAAGAATATGGAAGCAAGTTCCACAGGCAGGAAGTGATAGAAAAGAAGCTGCGGGAGTAGAATTGTTGTCTGCATTTGGTTGATCTAACTGTGAATGGGTGGGACCCAGTTGCTAGTCTGGTTGCACGAGTAAACACCTGTTGCAGGCACCGCACCAGTGACTTAAGTTCATCAAAGCAGAAGCGATGAAAATATTTATAGAACAGACAGAGGAAAGCCATATTCTGTCAGTGGGGAAGTGACATGAGTTGAGTCGCCAAGTAGGTATTCTGAATTGGCACATTTGGTTACTAATTAGTATATAATATTTGCCATTACAATTGGTTCCCAAAACAGAAATTACTTACGACTCAATTTTATATAAACATAATGATTATAAACTATATAGAATGGATAAGCTACAGATAATAAACTATAATCAGTCAGTCAGTTAAGTGCCATACATGAAACACACTTGGGTGATCATGTCTCGAAAGAGACATGACTGACTGGGCAGAAGATTACCCCGCAGTAGGTTGCCATTGCTTTCTGCAGTAGACTGGTTGCCAGCCAAGGCTATAGAACCCAATCTGTCCTGTTATTTAACTCATAACTGGAAGGGAGAGATGGATTAATACCTTTCCCAAGGGTATTTGCGCGTAAATGAATGCAAGAAATTCAACTGAAATTTGAACTCGGCTCCCCGATTTCTCATTCCGAGCCAATATCCACTGCACCACAATGCACTGTAATAGTTTGCCTAAAACTTGGCAATATTTTAAATGTATTTCTTACAGTTATTGTTTGACTCGGCTTTTTTAAGAAACTGGTTTTTTAATCTAACATAAGCATCTTGAAACAATTAACCATTGTGAAAACCAAAACAGTGGCACCTAGTATCCCCAGTCAAAAGATATAATGCTGACAATTTATGTTGTTATTGCAAGGAAGATAATATTTTTCATTGAAAGCAAACTATTTATCATTAAATAGAAAGAAAGAAATTTACATTAGATTACTACTTTTGAATTTTATTCTAACTCTTTCTTTAAGATCCTTCAAGCTTAAGAGAAAACTTAGAATGAAATCACATCCTTTGTTTCATAACAGAGCTGACCAAATTTGTGATTACAGCCTTTTAACCATCTGAGACAATAACGCTATTACAACCACTCCTAGGTGAATGTAAGCAAATGTCTAGAAAAGGAAGAAAAGATGAAAAGGCTGGCTTGACTACTCGTAGGTCACACATACCTCACCTTTTCATGCTTTCTGTAGAATGAAGATCAACCAACATGAATAATGAGTCAAGCTGCACTCACAGTGAAATGCATCTTAACTGAATGTACTCACTAAGTCCGTGTAAGACACAAATACTATTAAAAAAATATAAAGTCCTACCTTAAACATATAACACTTAAAATAGATTTACAAATTATATATATTTATCTATATTGCAAAAAAATATTATTTCTAAATTTTGAAACTCAGCATCTCATTTATTTGCACCTGGAGACACAACAATGTTGTGTCTCCAGATTCAGATGAAGTCCTCATGAATGAAATATGTCAAAAAAACTTTTTTCCAATTTGTCATACTTATTTTCTTTCAAAGATTTTCTATATGTATAAAAATGTACATATTGTTATCTCATATATAATGTGATTTTTTTGATACTATAAAATTATGTACAAAATTGCTGTTTAAGGTATAAAAATTGCATACAAAATATTCAGTATTAAATAATAGATTTTGATATGCCAATAGCCTGAAATAACACTACTGAACTAAACGATGTTATAAGTGTGCACTTTCAGTTAAGTTTTTACAAGTTTTTTGTTACAATGAACATAGGTTCTTCAGAGAAGAAAACAACTGTAAAACAAATGTCACTTTAATCGTCCAACATTATCCAAACCTGTGAGGCTTAACTTTTGGTTCATGCTGTTCTTTGAATTTTCATATTTTTGATATCACATGAATCTGATTACAGGCTGAGAAAAATTACCCTTGTTCATGCATCTTTGGTATTAATGGAATAATGTGAATAAAAAATTAATGCACATCAGAATTTTTCTTGAAATTTTTATGAAGAAAAAGTAACAGAAGTTAACATAAATTTTCTTTTTAATGGCTTCCAGGTGAAAATAAATTTATTAGACGAATTAATGCAAATCTTTGGAATTCGGGCTTTAACCTTAAGCTGGAAATCAGAAATTGATGGAAAGAAAAATACTGTTCTTCTTAACTTTAGAAGTTGGTATTTCTTGAGAACAAAAATTTTAATAATCTCTTCATTTATAATTCATTTCTGATCTGTATTTTTGTTTTCTGTGTCCTGACTCTAAAGGAGAAAAAAATTAACCCAAAATGTTTAGGTGTTGATCATTAAATACTAAGAGAAGTCGGTAACGTGGTTAGTTAAAGTTAGGTGTTCGTATTTCACTTATGACAATTTAAATAGAATATGTTTTATTTTTCCACTTCAATTGAAACAGAATGATGAAAAAACAACTCTAATATTGATATAAAAGATGTTAGGATGTGAATTAAGCATAAGAGAGCATGTGTATGATGTTAATACAGGTGATGATGACATGGGTATGACACAAATGCCTGGGAGCATGATGCAGGTATGACATAGGCTCAGGGCAATGTGATGCAGATATGGCACAAGCATGGTTGAGAGGACTGTGATATGCATATTGCAAGCATGAGTGAGTGGAGCATGTAGAGGCTTGATGCAAGCAATGGTGAGCAGAGCCTGATGCAGGTATAACATGAGCATCATTGAGTGAAACATAAAAAGAGTATGTTGTGAGAATGAGAGATCAAAACGTGACTTATTTTTTTGCAGAGAGATTTTTTATAGGAATATTTAAAAAGTTACATAAACAACAGACAATATATACCAAGTTTAAATTGATGTATTTTCTTGTCCCATGTATAAAGCAATTTAACATTTTTCTGGGGTTGATATAAAATGTTTTTTTCTCCTTCCAATTCCAAGACTTAGAATGTATGGCATATAACATGGACACTAATTAGATGGATATTACTGATCAATTTCTGATAAAATCAGAATAATATCTTTGAAAATCCCAGAAAAAAGAAATTTCTTCACATATATGATCTATCTTGGGTTATAATAGTGGAGAATAACTTGATCTTCTAGATTGCTAAACAACTCAAATAAATTATTTACATTGCCATAGCCATAACATTTCGGCCATTGTACACACTAACCTTCTTCAGGTGATTGGAATTCTGAACCAAACCCTTCATTTCAATCTCTGGGGTAGATTGTTCTTGTTCCAGGAGTCATTATACTTCCAGATGTATTAGTTATTGCCATTTAAGTCAACTATTTAAGGATTTTATCTGCCACTACTGTTGTCTGGGCACAACACTTTGGGTCAGATCACTGGATTCAACCAACACTTTTATCATACATCAGTGTATAAATTTGGGGGAATCATAAAGCTAATGTTTCAGTAACCCTTTTTACCAGAGCTCTTATTACAATCTCGAAATTTGTTATTGGTTTTCTCTAGCACTCTGTTACTGGTTCTCATATTGTATTCATTTATATGCTTGGTTGACTTCGGAGATTTTTGTAGTTCAGCATCTGCACTGATTCACTTATATAAACTATGAGATAAAAATCTTCTATGTGCCCTGTCTCTTCAGAATGTAGGTGATCATGGCTTTCCACGTTTCCCTATCCCTAGTGGCTCTGAGCACGTCTGCTCCTGTTACACCATGCAAGCCTCATTCCATCATCCACCTGATTAGGTTCTTCAAATATGTTATCTGTTACTTTCTCCTGTCTCTTTTTCCCTTCTATCTGGTTTGTTAGTATCAGGTTCTCCAAGCCCTCCTTCCTCATTGCATGTCTGAGGAACTTCAGCTGTCTCTTCCTGATGCTCAGTATTAATTTTCTTTTCGTTTACATCCATTCTAAAACTTCATCATTGCTCACATGCT
Organism: Ascarosepion bandense; assembly: GCA_037127315.1. Lineage (NCBI taxonomy): Eukaryota > Metazoa > Mollusca > Cephalopoda > Sepiida > Sepiidae > Ascarosepion > Ascarosepion bandense. The sequence continues at coordinate 2,617,560 of JBBBDQ010000415.1, forward strand.
CGATCCATGTTATCTATATCATTCTTCTGTAGAACCACATTTCAGTTGCTTCAGGTTTTTTTTTCATCTTTGATGATATCGTCCAGCATTCACTGCCATATTGAAGGACGGACAGCAAATAGCAATCCAGTACTCTCTTTTTTGTTTCTAGTGAAATTGTCCTGTTTCTTAATACCTTACTCAACTTCTGGAATGCTTCCTTCGTCATGCCAATTCACCTTTGGATCTCTGTGTCGCATTTTCGGTACTGGTTTAATTTTCAAATTTTGTTAAGATTTATGCTCTATACTGACTTGTATACAGTTTTAGCCTTGGGTGGGGGCACTAACAAAATATAAGTTCACAATAGATTTTGAAGAGCTGAATGAACTGGTTTGTGCATTATTGAGCGGCATAAACACAGCATTACTGATTGATTATTTTGTTGATTAATTTAAAATGAGCAGATTAAATTTACAATAGTCGAGGTGTATGTGTCTTTTTGGTGACAATATCTTAGTCTAATAAAATGGGGTTGCAATCAAATGGTAAATTTGAGGAGAGGTAAAATCAGATGTTACATTCTTAAGATTTATCTTTTGTATTGCTTTTATCTGTTCTGAATATTTTTTCATCTATTGTCTTATTGTAAACTAACAGTAAGTACTCAACGTTGCACAGGATGGGAAGAATAAGAATTCCCATGGGCAATTAAAGCATTGGTCTTAGTAAGGCAAAATGTACCACTATGCAAAAGGGGGATTGTTGGTAGTGTCTATTTGTAGAACTGACAGGTGCAACTTAAGTTGACACAGTGGAATAAAATAAGGCTGGGTTAATGAATTTTTGAACATGCAATTTTTAAAAATTCAAGGAATTATGGCTTTTTCATCCATGGTTGTATGAACGTAAGAGGTATTTTCTAGTATGGTTACACTTCGTCATAATTTCTATTCTTTCATTCAACAGTTTGCTTTTGTTTGGTAATAGCATAATCTCTAATTTACTTCTTGGCACAGTCTACATATTTTGCCATGGTTGTAAGGCTTGGCTGTTTTTACTATACTCTGTTATGTCTGGGTCTTTACCATATCTTGATTTTAATTTCCACACATGGCTAGCCAATTTTGTACAGTTTTTTAAGTTTTCTATTTTGAATGTAGACCTGTGATTGAACCATCTGGGTTTAAAGGTGTCTTTGATTGAACCCAAATATATTCTATTTTGGCCATTTAAGTCATGTACCTTTGCCAGGATGTGCGTTGTGGTGCAGTGGATATCAGCTTGGAATGAGAAATCAGGGAGCTGAGTTTAAATTCCAATTGAATTCATTGCATTCACTTACGCGCAAATACCCTTGGGAAAGGTATTAATCCATCTCTTCCTTCCAGTTACAGGTTAAATAACAGGACAGATTGGGTTCTATAGCCTTGGCTGGCAACCAGTCTATCGCAGAAAGCAATGGCAACTTACTGCAGGATAATCTTCTGCCCAGTCAGTCATGTCTTTTTCGAGACATGATCGTCCAAGCATGTTTGACGTATGACACTTAACTGACTGACTGACCTTTGCCTTGTAAATGATTTCTTTTGTGTTGCAAAGTTCTTGAAGTGGACATTTATCTTTGTCCCTGCCACTGCATTCTTTATTAGTGATTTTGTTTTGTACACTGCTATCTAAGTTTCTGGTGTTTTGTTTTTTTATGAAACTATCTAAATTACTAGTGCAACTATAACTTACCTTGATTGTGTTTCTGTTGAAAATTTTGTTCAGTTCTGATCCTTTTGGAAAGTGTCTATCAGTTTAAAAAATATTTGTCCTATTTTGGTCTTTACTTCTAAATTAAATAGTGGGTTGAACCAGATGATGTTTCATTTTCTATTATGGTTTTTTGTTTGAGAATTGTAAAATGTTTTTATGGCCAGACTTTCTTAGTGCATCTTCATAGATATTTTTCTGTTTATCAAATATTGTCTGAGCATTCTTAAAGAAAATGGTAAATGGTAAAATCAGTTATTGCAAATCACCTGAAGACACCACTCATGGTAGAAACCTAGGTCATGTAATAACTCATTTATAAATGAAATATATATATAAACATAATAGAAATAAACAAATACTGTCAAAAAAATACATTTTTAAACTTAGAACTTTTTAATAGTTTTTCCCATATATATACATATATACATATATGTATATATACATGTGTGTATATATATATATATATATATATATATATATGTGTATATATATATATATATACATATGTGTGTATATATATATATATATATATATATATATATATACATATACATGTGTGTATATATATATATATATACATGTGTGTACATATATATATATATATATATATATATATATATATATATATAAGGATTGTTAGAATAATATTCCTTGTCCAAAGAAACACTATTTTTAAAAAAGTGCTCAATACAAAAGTAGAGCTAATAATATTATTTATTCATAAAGTAGCCATTTTATTTTGACACTTCTGTGTCTTGTCAAGTGATGTGATAGTTCTTAAAACATTTTAAGAACTATCACATCACTTGACAAGACACAAAAGTGTCGAAACAAAATGGTTAATTTTGTAGTGATATTGTAACATATCCATGTTATAATTTATGAATAAATAATAGATACTATATTTATAACTTTATTATAACCAGTAACATGAGTCCCTTCTATTTTTGTTCTGAAGAAGTTTGAATAAACCTCAAACTGCATTCGAAACATTTCAGACAATTATATTCATTTCTTTCTAGTCAAAACCTTCTCAGTTTTTCTGTTTAGTTTTAATCCATAAAAATTCCAGATACTTGGCAAAAATTTCAAGCTTTCAAACTTCAGGCTTGTGTTCTTTAACTTGTTAATCTCATTAAACACCTGGACTACAATTAGCTAATAATCTATTTTAGTTTATTTTAATTTTTTTTTTATACAGCCCATATCTGCAGACATGACAAACAGGAGATAATACGTTTTTTTTGAAAGTGTTATTCTCCATGTAAAAGTTATTGAGTTGAACATATTTTTAACAAAAAAATAACAACTTGAAAATAAAAAATTGTAACAAAATTAAACTGAAGAGCTATGTGCAATTTAAATTTTCAAGGGGTGTGTCAGTTTTAAAACAAATCAAATGAAAAATGTGGAAGTGTATGTTAACAGAAATCAGTGAGGTACACATACACTGACATATATCTTCAGTTTTATTTATGTAGATATGATTTTTTTTTACTAAATTCTTTTCATTTCCTTTTCTTTCTACTTTTACTCTTTTTTTCAATCATTTCATTCCAAGCAAGACAATAAAGCCACTGAAGACTAATGAGTTTGAAAGATTAACAGAAATAAAAACATTATTAAGGAATAAAAACAATAACAGAAAAGAAATCAAGAAGACAGCAGCTTGGAAGAGGCACCCTAATATTGGATAGAAATTTTTAAGAAGTCATTTTTATACAAAAATTACTGTTGTTCTCAAGTTCATCCTGACCCAGGGTAGTAGCACCTATTAGGGTCCCAGATATGGGTAAATAGTTAATCACCAAACAATGATAAAACACTATGAAAGTATAAAAATGCATATTTATAGTAAAAAGAGCAACAATACAATTTTAAAGCAAACTCTTCTCTGACAAGCAATATGGCTTCTGCTTTGCCAGGTCCACTGCCGATATGCTAACAACCTTTACGGAGTACATGCTCTGGACCCTCGATGAGTCAGGTGAGGCTTGTGCAGTTGCTCTGGACATCTCCAAGGCTTTTGACAGGGTCTGGCATTCTGGCCTCCTTTGCAAGCTACGGGGTTACGGCATTACCGGACGCCTGCTTGATCTAATCCAGTCCTTTTTAAACAACTGCAAAATGAAGGTCGTATTGAATGGGCTCGCCTCTTCATCCTACAGCATGAATGCCAGTGTCCCCCAGGGCTCTATCCTGGGCCCGACGCTCTTCCTTATTTTCATCAATGACCTCCCAGATGAGATCAAGTCCCAAGTAGGCATCTACGCAGATGACACCACAATATACTCCCGCACAAGTAAGAAACCTGGCGTGGCGGACAGACATAATCTCACTGCTGACCTTGAACGGGATCTACACTCTGTGGTGAATTGGGGCAAGAAGTGGCTTGTCAACTTCAATGCATCCAAGACCAAGCTGTTGTCTGTCAACCATCACAGGCAAACTCTCTTGCCTCACATAAGCATGGACCAAGCGAATCTCCATGAGTGCAATACACTGCACCTCCTCGGCCTTACCCTCTCTTCTGATCTCAAGTGGAACCACTACATCAAATCCATATCTAAATCCACTGCTAAGAAGGTTGGGTCACTGTGTCGATCCAGGATGTTCTTTCCGCCTGAATCCATCCTTCATATATACAAGTCTACCAATCGACCCTGCATGGAGTACTGCTGCCGCTCACCTCAGTGTTCTCAACAGGCTCCAGAGGAGAGTTAGTAATGTAATAGGTGCTGACTTGGCAGCTCGACTACAGCCACTTCCCCACCGATGAAATGTGGCCTCCCTTTGTCTGTTCTATAAGTACTTTCATGGCTTCTGCTCAGACAAACTTAAGTCACTGGTGCCTCCTCAACAGGTGTTTACTCATGCAACCAGAATGGCAACTGGGTCCCACCCATTCACAGTTAGGTTAGCCAAATGCAGATGACAATTCTACTCCTGCAGCTTCTTCTCTCGCACTTCACGCCTGTGAAACTCGCTCCCATATTCTTACTTTCCTGACGGCTACAACCTCCAGAAATTTAAATGCAATGTCAATATTCATCTACTAACCACTTGACTCTAGCCCTTTCCCCACCCTGTATATCCTTCCCTTTCTCTCTCCCCTTGCAACTGTCATTACACCTGCATTTTATTCTTTCTATTGCTTCTTTCTTATTGGTTTGTAAAGATGGCCTAATAATGGAGATATCAGCAGCGACACACACATGATAATTTATGCAGGAGGCAAAAGCAATGAAAAGGGGGTCGGTTTAATTCTAAACAAAGAAGTAAAGGAATGAGTTATTGGATACTGTCAGCTTTCAGAGAGAGTCCTCTTGGCTAAACTGCGGGGAAGGCCCTTCAATATAGCTATTATAGTAGTGTACGTGCACACAACTCAAAGTTCGGAGGACGAAATAGAAACTTTTTATTCAATACTGGACAGTGCCAAGGCCCAATGCAAAAGCTAAGAAATTAGGATTATAATGGGAGACTTGAATGCCAAAGTAGGTAAAGATAGGGAAGGAAACACGACCGAGGAGAAAAATGGGTCCAATGGTGCTCAGCCAATGACCAGGTAACGACGACTATGGACATGGAGAAGCCCAGGAGGAGACATGAAGAACCAAATAGACTACATAACTATAAACAAGAGATTCAGGAATGCAGTGGTCCAATGCAAAACATATCCAGGTGCCGACTGCGGAAGCGACCACGTCCCAGTCATTTGCAAACTAAGGGTGAAACTCCGAAGACTAAAGAAACCCAGCACATCACCAAGGCTGCAATACGACACACTTGTGAATGACCTCACCCTGCAGAAAGTCTACAATGACAGTGTGAGAAAGAAATATGAAGAACAAATTGGAAAAGGGCACTCAAAATGGCATTCACTAAAGGAAGCAATGGTGACCTCAGCAAACAACATAGCCCCAAAGGAAATCAAACGCAGAAGAAAAAATGAGTGGATGACTGAAGAAATTCTCCACATGATGCAAAGGAGACAAAAAATAATGCCAAGACATGGAGCAGGGAGATAAGGAACAAATGCAGACAAGCTAAAGAGGAATGGCTTAACAACAAATGCGCAGAAGTAGAGAGAATGAGCAGGACCAATAAAGCAGAGATGCATAAAGAGTTAAGAGAACTGACAGGACAAAAAACCTGCTCCTCAACAGGATGCATAAAATCCAAGGATGGAATAATCATATTGGAGAAAGAGGAAATACTCCAGCAATGGGAAGAGTATATAAAGGATCTTTTTTGCGACAGGAGAGAACAACCGAGAATACACAAGGAGATGGATGGACCAAAAATACTAAAATCTGAAGTGGAAGCTGCAATGGCCAAAATGAACAGAAACAAAGCACCTGGTCCAGACGGCATAGTGACAGAGCTGCTGATAGCCTTAGAAGAATATGGCATAGAAAACATTACCGACATAATAAATGAAATTTATAGCAGTGGAATAATACCAGACGACCTAGACAAGTCGGTATTTATAGCATTGCCAAAGAAACCAGGTGCAAATGAGTGTGAACTACACAGAACTATCAGCTTAATGAGTCACATCACAAAACTGATTGTCAGAATCCTGATGAATAGAGCGAGAAGCAAAATCAGGCCAGAGATAGGGCAGTACAGTGTGGGTTCGTTAAAGACACTGGAACAAGGAACGCCATATTCATGATTAGGATGCTCTCCGAAAGGGCAATAAAAATGAAGAAAGACTTATACCTATGTTTCATTGACTATGTGAAAGGCATTCGACAAGATATGACACAAAGAATTGATGGAGATGCTCGGCAGCCTAGACATTTTCGGGAAAGACATCAGAGTAATTAAGAATCTCTACTGGCAGCAAACGGCCTGCATATGGACAGGTAACGATCTCAGTAGATTTACAAAGATAGAAAGAGGCATAAGACAAGGATGTGTCTTTTCACCGGATTTGTTCAACCTGTACAGTGAGAATATTTTGAGGACCCTAGACGACATGCCAGGATTTGCTATTGGAGGCCACAACTTGAACAACATAAGGTATGCAGATGATACAGTGCTGATTGCAGACACGGAAAGCAAACTGCAGGATCTCCTACAGAAAGTAGCGGTGGAGAGTGACAAAAAAGGACTACAAATAAACTTTAAGAAAACCGAATGCATGGTCATCAGCAAAAGGTGCAACCCAAAATGCCAAATACAGGTGGGGGATACCAGAATAAAGCAGGTGCAAAAATTTAAATATCTAGGAAGTGTTCTAACAGGAGATGTAAAGTGTGACACAGAGATCAGAAGTCAAATTGGCATGGCAAAGGGTGCATTCCAGAAGCTGAGCAAAGTACTAACACACAGGAAAATTTCACAAGAAACAAAGAAAAGAGTACTGGATTGCTATGTGATGTCAGTTCTTCAATACGGTAGTGAGTGCTGGACAATATCATCAAAAATGAGGACAAAACTGGAAGCAGCGGAAATGTGGTTCTACAGAAGGATGCTGTGGATATCGTGGACTGAACATGCAAGCATGAGGTGTTGGAAAGAATGGCAACCAAAAGGAAATTAATACCGAGCATCAGGAAGAGACAACTGACGTTCCTGGGACACGCAATGAGGAAGGAGAGTTTGGAGAACCTGATACTGACTGGCCAGATAGAAGGAAAGAGAGACAGTGGAAGGCAGCAGATAACATATTTGCATGGCCTGGTCGGGTGGATGACGGAACGGGGGTTACCAGGAGTAATGGGAACATACATGCTGAGGGCCACAAGGGATAGGGAGATGTGGCGGGCCATGATCGCCTACGTCCTGAAGGGACAGGGCACATAGAAGAAGAAGAAGAAGAAGAATCCTCTTCTCCCTCCTCTAATTAATTTTCTTTCAGTTATGTAAGTTTTCTTTCAGTGGCATTTACACCTTGCCCGGGGTGAAACGATTAAAAAAAAACAACAACTAGGAATACATTTTATGATAGAATGACTGACAAGACCTTTCTTCATAGTTGAAGGTATACAGTTGAGATGAAAATATATTTTGTTGAAACCATAAAATTGTGTTAAACGTATTTAGATTGAAGGATTAAATAACCTCTGCAGATGTTGATATGCCGCTAAACAAAATCAACCAAACAACTAACATGAAAATACTCTTTCATGACACTAACCCTTATAACTTGCACACAGGAACCACCACTTCTGGCTATTTTAGAGCCATGCATCTGACTATAATAGGTGCCTATTCATCTCTGCTCACAATAAGTATAAGAGGATCTTGAATGACGTTAATCGGTTGTTTGCTGGGAGAATAAGGCAGTGCATAGCTGCCCGCAAGTTCAGGTCCAAAGGCTATTGGCAGCTCTGCAAACATGTGCTGAACAATATCCCTTCCTTAATAAATAAATTTGAGGCCCTCACAGCATCTGTGGACAAGGCCAAGTGTTTTGCTTGCAGATTTTCAGTCAACTTCCCTCTTAGAACTGAGGCTTAACTAAAAGATATTCACATAACTGCCTCTCTGGTATCCAAGATGATCTCAAAACTTGACCCCCATAAGGCAAGCGGAGATGACAGAATCCCAGTCATTGTCTGGAAGAAATGTGCCCCCTGAACTCTTCCCTATCCTCTCTAAAATCTATAATTACTGCCTCTCTGCTTCTTGTTTTCCTGCCTGCTGTAAGACCACTTCTGTGGTTCCTGCATTTAAGAACTCAAGGGAATCTTCGGATCTATCCAATTATTGCCCTATTAGCCTCCTACTAATTTTCAAAAAAGTGTTTGATGCCATTATCAATGCTGAAATAGTTCTTTATTTTACTGCCAATAAACTGTCCTCAGACAGCCAGTATGGCATCCAATTTGCCAGGTCTACTGCCAATATTCTAACGACCATCACCGAGTACATATACAAGGCCCTCAATAAGTTCAGCAAGACTTGAGCTGTTTCCCTGGATATCTCCAAAGCTTTTTATAGGGTTTAGCATGCTGGCCTTCTGCGCAAGCTACAGGGAATTGGTACCACTGGAGGCTTGCTTGATTTGATCCAATCTTTCCTATAAAACTGAATAATGAAGGTTGTATGGAATGTGCATGCCTCTACATGTTACCCCACAAACGCTGGTGTCCCACCGGGCTCTATCCTAGGTACGACGCTCTTTCTGATTTTTATAAACAACCTCCTTGATGTGATTAAATACCAAGTAGGCATCTATACTGATGACACTACCATTTACTCCTGCATCAGTCAGAAATCTGGTGATGTAGCCAAAGATAACCTTACTGCTGTTCTCAAGTAGGACCTCCACTCTGTGGTAGACTGGGGTAAGAAAAGGCTTGTAAATTTTCATGCTCCAAAAACAAAGCTGTTATCTGTCAACCACCACAGGCAGTCCCTCCCATCCCTCATCTGCTTAAATTTTCACTCTTCTTTTATGAAGCCCCCTGCACATCAGTGGCAGTACTCCCATGCTAAGGGTGAAACAATCTTTTAAAAACTTAAAAAAAACCTACATTTTTTTATATCAAACAGTATTTCAAACACAGCCTCTAGTAACTATGTCCACAAATGGGTATATGCGCAAAAGCTAAGAATCATTTACCATGTATTCAATTGTGAAAATAGAATAACATATATCATATTTTTATTACTTCAAAGCACCGAAAACAATTTAATTTTGGTGTTAAATGAGTTATAAAAAATTGTAATGCAGTTAAACAAATCAGTCAATCAAATCTCATAAATCTATATTTTCAAAATAAAATGCTTAATAGTGCTCAATGCTGAACAGCGGAGCTTGAATAATAATCAAAAATGTCAAATGTCAGCTGTGACACGAGTATTCTAGAAAATCACATTATAATACTTTTTAATGTTTATTTGTATTTCTTTGAAAAATTAAGTATTTCAATCCATAGTTAACATAACTCAGTACTTGGTAAAGAAATCCTTGTTGGCAAGCATAGCAGCCAGACATTTTCTGTAGTCGGTTACCAAGTTTTTAAAGATATCAGGGGGGATTTTGACCCACTATTCTTTGCTGATACTCTCCAAATCCTTAGGATTTGTAGGTTGTCATTGGGCAACTTGAAGCTTCAGGTCCCTCCACAGATTTTCTAAAGGATTAAGGTCCAAAGACTAACTAGGCCATTCCATTAATTTTATGTTCTTCTTAAGCCACTCCTTTGTTGTATTAGCTGTTTGTTTTGGGTCATTGTCATGCTGGAACACTAATCCAAGACTGATCTTCAGTGTCCTGGCTGAGACAAGGAGGTTTTCACTCAAGATTTCCCTGTACTTGGCCCTATCCATCTTTCCCTCAACCCGATGTAGTCATCTTGTCCGATTAGTGGAGAAACAACCTCAAAGTATAATGTTTCCACCACTATGATTTATGGTTGAGATGTTGTTCTTGGGGTCCAAGTATGTTTTTTTTGTTCCTCCAAACACGGCAAGTCTACTTGATACCAGAAAGCTTAATTTTAGTCTAAGCTGATCACAGCACTTTCTTCCAACCCTCATCTAGGTGCTTATTTGCAAACTTCAGATGTGCCTGTACATGTACTGTCTTGAGTATGGGGACTTTGTGAGCACTATATGATTTCAGCCACTATGATGTGATGTGTTAGGAATGGTCATCTTGGTTACTGTGGTCCCAGCTGCCTTGTGCTCATCAGCAAGCTCTCACCACTTTGTTCTGTGTTATTCCCTCACATTTCTAATTTTCAGGTTCACTCCACATTAGGAGATCTTGAGTGGAGCTCCAGACTGAGGGAGATTGATAGTCAATTGATGTTTCTCCCATTTTCTTATTATTGCACCAACTGTTGACTCCTTTCCACCTAGCAAATCCAGTCTTGTGCAGGTACACAATTTTGTACTAGATGTCCTTAGACAGTTCTATCATCTTGTCCCTTGTGGATAGATTAGATTCTGATTCATTGAAAGATTCTGTGTCTTTTTAAACAGTTAATGATTACTTGATAAAAAGTAATGATTGAGTAATAGGACTAGTCTATATGCCACCTAGTCACATAACTGGTCTGTGAGGCCTGAATCATTACTGGTTGGTAGGGAGGCAAAATTTTTTTTTTTTCAACAAAACCAAGTAAGTCAGTCAGTCAGCTAAGTGCCATACATGATACAAGCTTTGAGGGATCATACCTCGAAAGAGACATGACTGACTGGGCTGAAGGTTATCCCGCAGTAGGTTGCCATTGTTTTTTGCCATAGACTGGTTGTCAGCCATGGCTATAGAACCCAATCTGTTGTGTTATTTAACCCATAACTGGAAGGAAGAGATGGATTAACACCTTTTTCAGTATTATTTGTGCGTAAGTGAATGCAAGGAATTCAACTGGAATTCGAACTCAGCTTCTGGATTTGTCATTTTGAGTCGATATCCATTGCACCAAAATGCACATCCAAAAACAAGCAAATGTTAAAAAATTAATATAATGTGATTTTCTAGAATTTTTTTTATATTCTATCTCTTTCATGACTACCTACCCTGAATATTATAGACCATTCCGATTTTTGTAGGGTGGCAAACTCAGAAAATCAGCAGGGGATGAAATACTTATTTTTCTCACTATATATATATATATATATATATAGTCATTCGCAGACAGATTTTGCTATATCACATCTCATCAGTATGGTTAGACATCCGATTGCTTTTCACCCAGGATTGAAACCCGACCGAATTGGCATCAGTTGGCGATTCTACCTCTGAGCTGTGGGTGGTTGGTAGAAGGAGGCAGATTTTTAGCGTATGCTGTATCATACGCCAGTGGCCAGAGTGCTCTAATTCATTACTGAATGAGTCATGCATAGATGCTAGAGTAGCTACTGTCTTTTCAAAGTCTACCATCCTTCCAGAGTGCTCAATCAGGGAGTGAGAGCGTAAATATATATATATATATATATATATATATATATAGTATCAGTTTTTCTTGTGAAGAAGCTTCATTAAAAATAGATATTTTATGTCTGTTAAATTGATTTATCAGGTGAGTCACTTTTGAAAAATGTGGCTGTTGTATAAAATTGCCAAATTCTGACAAAATATTGATTTGAAGCTGTTTTATAGCACAAAGACAGCTGAATTTGTAAAATGTTATTCACATAATAGAAAAAAAGATAAGTAATTTTAATAAGCATAAAATCATTTTAATAAAAACCCTACACATATATATGTATAGGTAAGCATATGAGTATACTAAAAGTTATTGGCCTGACCCAGTTTTTTAATACTTAGTCATTGAAATGAAGATTTTTGGAAGTGGACTTGTTACTTTCAGAACTCGTTTCTACATACATACATAACCATCAATGCACAAACAATATCCATATGTACATGCAGCACTGCAATATCCATATGTATGCAAAAAATATTAATGTATACATGCACACACATGTAAAACCTCAATATAATATCAACACTCTGTACTAATATTATATGCATTGTGGTATAATAGATCAACACAGAATGAGAAATCAGAAAGACAGTTTAGAATTCCAGTCGAATTCATTTCATTCACTTAGACACAAATACCCTTGTATACCCTCTTCTCTCTCCAGCTATGGGTTGAATAGCAGGAGAATTTGGGTTCTATGACCTTGGTTGGCAACCAGTCTACTTTAGGAAGAAATGGCAACCTATTGAGAGAAATATTCTGCCTAGTCAGTTAGAGATCAAAAGAAACATGATCGCCCAAGCCTGTATCTCATATGGCAATTAACTGACTGACTAATATACAAGAGTCACTCCAAAAGAAATGCTTTTTATTTTATCATCAAATGCTTTTTATTTTATCATCAGCATAGGTTGAAACTTTGAACTGATAACCCATTTTTTTATATTACCGACAATAGAAGCGTAACAGTCTAGCAAAATGACGTCTGATGTGAAACTATGCACACAGAAGAGGTTTGTTAATGAATTCCTCCATACATAAAAAAATGAATCATAAAAATTCATTTCTGAGTATTTATGGAGACCAAACAATGGTTGTGAGCATGGTTAGGTGGTGAATAATTCAATTTTTGGTCGCAATGACAGTGAATACTGTTTGACAAACTATGTTCAAAGTAGACCTGTGCAACGGCTAATGTACAAAATGAAATCTTTTGTTCACTGCTTTCAAATATGTAAAGCCAATGTTAGTGAGAAATAGTATTTTTGTAACAAAAAATTTGCTCAATATGATAGTGTCATTGTGCTCCTCTGTATTGTGGTTTTTATAGAAGTCAAAAGGTGGCATTATTACTTCAAGAGTATCACTTGTATTAACATGTTTTCCTCTGCTTAATTCTTCAGTGAGACAATGTCAGTAAGCAGTTGCTTGATAGTAGGGTGCCACCATTAACCAATATTTTCACTGACAATGTTTCTCACTACCACAAGCTGAGGCCAATTAAATATATTTATAATAGTATGGCAACAAAAAAATCAATCTTTATCTGCTTTTTAAAATTTATCATTTTCTTCATCTCAACGTTTTTATTCCAATATTCTGTGGATATTTTACATACATAATTGCATCAACTATTTCTTTTGTTTCATACATTAATAAAAAGATACAAATGCTAGGTGAGAAGAAAACATATGATCATTGTCTTTGTCAGTCTCTTATCTGTCACCCTCTTTCTTTCTCTTTTATGTGTCTGTCAACCTGTTCATATGTCTGTCTGTTTCTTTATATCGGTTCATATCTGTCTGTCTCTTTATATCTATCTATCTATCTGTTCATATCTATTTCAGGCTAATATCTTCTTTTAGTCAAGATGAAGTGATGATCATTTACTGACATAACTTCATAGAGTTGCCAAAATGGTTAGTCCCTCGGTTAGTTTTCAGGAGAAAACTCAAGCAGTTAGAACACCCAGGCTTCTATCCAAAGCAACCAGCTACATGTTGCAGCTTGTTTCTGGCCTTGTTTTCTTACGAAAATATATTTTCACCAGATAGAACTATCTCAGGCTTGCAGTCATCAATTTAGGAAAAACCATAATACTGTTTCTTTGTTTGTCCTCAATCTTGACATAGCAAATAAATATAGCCTGCTAGAATCTGGAATCCTAAATAGGACTTCTCCAGAAACACAGAAGACTCGACAGCAGACCTAATTCCTGTTTGCATTTGCTTTTCAAACTGCTTGTTGTGTAGACATGTATTATAATTTCACTGCATGAGACATGTGTATATATGTATATATAAGCATGTGTATGAGTTACAAGCAGAAAGCTCTGTTAACAAAGCATGTTATTCATTTTTTTCAGCTATTCACTTCTTCATTTCACTGTTTTTCATGCTTTGTTTTTAATATTCTCTTTTCAGAATAATTTTAATTTTATTTATTTATTTTTTTTGTTCTCAAGTTATAAATATATGAATGTTTAATTTAAAATTTATTTTTGTAACGTAAAATATTTAATGGCATTATAATTCCTCTCTCTGTCCCCCACCACCTTTAGACCATGTGCTATTGCAAAATATGCATTGGTCAGAATTATCCAAATGAAGTATATGTTCTCTTTGAGAAAGGACGAAATTTCAAAGAAAATATCTTCTGTTAACTATGGGAATTGACATTTTTTTTTTACAAGACCATTTGTTTGAATTTATACTAGGTATATACTTAATATTTGTTTTTTCTTCCACACCCCTCCCCTTCTTTTTTTGTAACAGGAAGTTAGCAACCTGGTAGAATACAAAAAAAATTTTAACCTGCAAAGGACAGAGGAACTCTTGATGAGTCAACGGCCAGCTAACTAGAGGTGCTGTCTCAATAAATCACCATGGAGAAGGCAACAGCATACCACTCCACTATCTATTTTGCATACAATCATGGCTATACAACAAAAATATATTAAACCTAACAGTGTGAAGGGGGTTGCTTCTAAAGAGAGCAATTTCTTGCCTGGTGAGGACCGACATGAGCAACAGGTGTCACCTGACCATCAACCGGTGACTGTTAGCAACAGCAAAAAGGAAATTAATACTGAGCATCAGGAAGAGACAGCTGAAGTTCCTGGGACACGCAATGAGGAAGGAGGGCTTGGAGAATCTGATACTAACAGGCCAGATAGAGGGAAAAAGAGACAGGGGAAAGCAACGGATAACATATTTGAATGACCTTATCAGATGGATGACGGAACGAGGATTGCATGGTGTAACAGAAGAAGGCGTGCTCAGAGCCACCAGGGATAGAGAAAAGTGGAAGGCCATGATCGCCTACGTCCTGAAGGGACAGGGCACATAGAAGAAGAAGGTATGCAGATGATACAGTGCTGATAGCAGACAGGGAAAGAAAACTACAAGACCTCCTACAGAAGGTAGCAGAAGAGAATGACAAGAAAGAACTAGAAATAAACTGTAAGAAAACCGAATACATGACCATCAGTAAAAAAGGCATCCCAATATGCCAAATACAGGTCAGTTATACTAGAATGAAGCAGGTACAAAAATTTAAATACATGGGAAGTGTTATAACTGAAGATAGAAAGTGTGACACAGAGATCCGAAGGTGAATTTGCATGGTGAAGGAAGCGTTCCAAAATTTGAGTAAAGTATTAAGAAACAGGACAATTTCCCTAGAAACAAGGAAGAAGGTACTGGATTGCTATGTGATGTCAGTTCTTCAATATGGCAGTGAATGCTGGACAACATCATCAAAGGTGAAGGAAAAACTTGAAGTGACTAAAATGTGGTTCTACAGAAGTTAGCTTGATTTTTTTTTACTTGACTGAATGAGTGATGAGGCCTGATCAAAAAGTATTCCATTATATATAGCAGTGCTTGGAAGAAAGTGTGAAAATTGTCGGTATCTCAACACATCATAGAGGTGACCATTGCTTGTGCAGCAGTTTTTGGCCTAGTACAACATTCCTCTAGTTCAACAATCACCATATTTCCCAGATCTTGGCCTTTGCAACTTTTTCCATTTTAAAAATGAAGTTCCACTTGGAAAGGAACAAGATTGCAGAACATTCAGGAAATTTAAAAGATGATAATAAAGCAGCTGATCACTCTCACAAAAAGAAGTTCCAGGAATGATTCCATCAATAAAACTGACTCGTCATTAAGTGTGACTTCAGCAGTTGACTGCTTCAAAGAAGATTAAATTCTGAATTGAAATGGATTGTAGTTTTATTTTAAAACATATATATATATATATATATATATATATATATACACACACACACACACACATATATATATATATATATATATAGATATAGATATAAATGTTTAGTCTGTAAAAGGCAAGGATAATTCAACAAGATCAACTTAATATAAAATATTAAGTGTTATATCTATATAGAGAGCTCAGTGGATGTTATCCAGAGCAATATGATATTTATAAAGGAAAACTCAACACATCATTTAAATTGGTTATAAATTATAATTCATTTCAATAAGCTAAATTAGCTCATTTCATCAGACCACACAATATTAGTTCCATATGCTAAAAAATTTTTGCTGGAATAAGCATTTTCTTTAACTGAAGAGAAAAAAAAGAAAAGGACAGGGGCATTAGCATCATATATCAGTCAGTTCAGTGCCGTATGTGATATACTCTTGGTCGATTGTCTTTTTCAAAACATGACTAAGATTTTCTCACAGTAGATTGCCATTTCTTTCTGTGGTAAACTGGTTGCCAACCAATGCTATGGAGCTAAATCTGTCCTGCTATTCAACAAATAGCTGGAGGAAGAAGAGATAGATTCATATTTTCCCAAGGGTATTTGTGTGTAAGTGAATGTGACAAATTCAACTGGAATTCACTCATATCTTTGATTTATCATTGCAAACCAATATTCATTGTACTACAATGCATAACCTGTGTGTGTGTGTATGTACATGTGTGTATATATATATATATATATATATATATAGTCATCTGCAGACAGATAGGTTTTGCTCATCAGTACGGTTAGACATCTGATTGCTTTTAACCTAGGATTGAAACCTGACCGAATTGGTATCAGTTGGTGATTCTACCTCTGAGCTATGAGCGCTCGGTATAAAGAGGCAGACTTAGTCATATGTTGATAGCACGATTCAGTTTCATGCATTATGCAATCATCAGATGCATGTTTGAAACTCTAATAATACTATACGTATATGAACCTTATATATATATATATATATATAAAGTGAGATTGTGAAAATTATATTTGTGTTAAAAAAACCTTAAAAAAAGAAAAAACTTAGTACATGAACATCAGTCAAAAGAGTTTGGACCAAGATCAGCACAAATCCCAAAGAAAAAACCCTGATATGAGTAATCAACTAACAAAAAGCACTCAATACAGAGGTAGAGCAAAATAAATAAATAAATAAACAAACACCTAATGAGCCAGACGGACCTAACTAGGTTTGTCTGGCTCATTAGGTGTTTATTTATTTATATATATATATATATATATATATTTACTGCCACTGTTTGGAGATGGCTACATAGGAGGAAAGTTATGAGATCATAGGGGCTGTCAGGAAGTGGGTAAGAGAAGGATGAGAATACTGATGAGAGTGAAGTGGATGGAGAAAGGAGCATGAGAGAGAGGATGCAGGTTCGTGTGATAGAGATGACTATTGACTTTACATTTTAATACTTGGAGATTGTAGCTGTCAGGAAAGCAAGTAATTGGAAGGGAATTCCACAGGCAGGAAGTGCGAGAAAAAGCTGCTGAAGTAGAATTTGCATTTACATTTTATTGGTTTCACATTAAAAATTGATATTCATTTATTCATGTTACTGTATATATGTATATAATGTGAATTCCAGCTGTGCTTCAACATGTGAATGCTTGGAATGAACACTCTTATGCAAAACAACACAAAAATAAAAAACAACTTAAACCGTAAAAGAAAAAAAAACACAACAACATCCTCCTGAAAATGGCTGAAGAAGTGACTGAAAATGCACAGGACAAAAAAAAAAAATGTAAAATTTCTATTCTCCTTTACTTCTGCAAAACAGAAACGCATGAGGATGCTGCAAAAATGAAATAAAAATTCATTAAATCTCCTTTGTCTGCAGTATTTAATAAAAGATGTTTAAAAGAATTTTTGTGGCACAAATATGCATGAATATATATAAATGATAGAAAGATACAAAAACCTTTGAAGCTAACAGTTTCTTCTAAATCCATGTCTATATTATAAATCAATACAAATATGATTCTAGGAAAATGTGTATTTGAAATCAGTTTATTTATTTACTGATTGATTTTTGATATAACAATGTTTATGCTGGAGCTAATGCATGTTTGTATTGAATTTAGAAATCTATGCCAAATGATCACCATTTGTACATAGATTTATTGATTCTTTTCTGGTAAGTTTTTTGCAAATATTTTGCATGTTCCTAAGAATTTTATTTACTTATTAACCACTTCAGACAAGAGACAATGACAGTCAAAGATAGGAATGTTTATTGCAAATGTCATTTTAAATTGAATTTTCTTGAAAAATGAAAACAGGGGAAGGAGCGAGTGGATTAAAACAACCATTTTTGTTGGTTTCATACCCTAAAGTGCTTAATACAAAGGGTAGTGTTAACAATTGAGGGTGAGATAGAATTTTCTCAATATGCAATAATAGGGTGTCTTAATAAATAGTTCTTTATAGATAGATCTAAAAATGTGAAAGTAGTATATGAGTTGAGGGGTTTTAAGAAGCTCAGGATGAATTCAAAAATTTAATCTAGAAATGATAAAAATGTCCTTTCTTCTATACATGTAACTAACAGCAATAGTTGAAAACTTCTCATTATTTACATTGTTCAGATTGTTGTCTTTATTGCTCTATTCATGACGTTATGACCATTGTATGCTTCAATCTTCTTCAGGTAATTGGAATTTTGAACTGTAAACTTTTATTTTGATCACTGAGATAGATTGTTCTTTTCTATGAGTTATGCTACTTCTGGATATTTTAGTTATCTCCAATTAATTTAGCTCTAAGTTTTTTGTTCACCACTGCTGTAGCCAGGTATTGAACTCATAACTCTTTGGGTTAAGTCACTGGATCCAACCAACACTTTAACCCACTGGGCCATTTGCCACTCCAATCACCAGAAAATGGTTGGAGAATACAACAGCCAAAACAATAAAGATGAGGACAACAATGTAAATAATGTAAGTATCTCACCTCAGAAATATAGTCAAAAATGTCTCAATATTCAATAAAAGTTTTAGTGGTTTTAATAAAAGATAGAAGGTTGAAAATTTGTTTAAAAGGCCAAAAAGCATGAAATTAATAAATTGAGTAGTTTTGATAAACTCTTACAAACAAAAAAAATAATGTAACCTTCATTCTGTCATTGAGGAACCTATGAATTCTTTTTCTATATTCCATGTTCGTTCAGGATGTGGCAGATTATGGCTTTCCACTACTTTCTATTCTTTGTAGCTTTGAGTAACTTTTCCCTGTCTCTCTTATTCTCTGTTCTGCGATCTTTTGGTGACCCTCTGCTTTTTTCATTACATCTTGAGAGTGCAAAATTCTCCCTGTCTGCTTTTCCTTTATGCGCCCTAGAAATTACAATTTCCTCATTTTAAGTATCAGTCAGTTAAGTGCCATACATGATACACGTTTGGGCAATCATGTCTAGAAATGACTGAGTAGAAGATTTTTCCATAGTAGGTTGCCGTGACTTTTTGTGGTAGATTAGTTGCCAACTAAAGCTATGGAACTCAATCTGTCCTGCTATTTAACCCATACCAGGAAAATAGAAGATGAATCTGTTATATTCACTTATGTGCAGATACCCTTAGAAAATGATCCACTTCTCTATCTATGGATTAAATAGCAGGACAGATTGAGTTCTATAGCCTTGGTTGGCAACCAGTCTACTGCAGAAAGTAATAGCAACCTACTGCAGGAACTTTTCAGCCCAGTCAGTCATATCTCTTTTAGATGAAAGACTCACAATGTCCTGATTTTAAGAAATAGTGAATTCTTTATGAATAATTTAGCAGGTGTCAAATGTCAGTATTATATTTTGTATGACGTCAAAATAATTTAGGAAATGTCTTTTTTAGAGTTTACACAGCTGTTTATTATTTGTGCACTTATTCATCAGTTTCATAGCATTCACGAAACTTAGAAAAAGTTCAGAAGCAAGAGAATTAATTTTACGTAAACTTACAGAAAGGAACATTAGTTAACATTTAAATTCTTGTCATTCTCTTCTTGCAAATCTCAAATAAAAAGCAAAGTAACATAAAAAGAACCAAGGCAGTCTTTAATATATTGGTAATAATAATTGTAATATTTGCAATTTCCTTATAAGGAAACATTTGGTGTTCAGTCATCAGTGTTACTTTCTGTTGAAATTTATATCTTTCTCCAAAAACAATTTCTCTGGGAAATAGGTTTATCAATTCCAGTAGCTGTTATTGCTCTTTTCAGTATTGACTAGAGCTTTCTTTTCAGTTTTAATTCATAAGATCTTTATCGTAAAACAATATTTCAGGAAAATTTCTCAGTTTCAGTCGTTCTTATTGCTCTTCTGAAGTTTCCTTCCTAACCTTTTGTTTGATGTAGTTTGGAACTATACTTCTGAGATGAGGTAGTATGCACATTATTTACAATATTCAGACTGTTCTCCTCATCTTTATTGCCATGTTCACAACACTTTGGCCTTTTTCAGGTGCTAGGAATTTTTAATCAGACCTCTTATTTCAATCACTGAGAGTTGTGAGTTCAATACTTGGCTGCAGTAGTGGTGAATAAATAACTTAGAGATTTGAGTTAAAGGGAGATAACTACATGGCATTTGGAATAAGCATCACACATAGAACAAGAATAATGTACCCCAGTGATTGAAATAAAGAGTTCAGTTCAAAATTCTTAGCACCTGAAGAAGGACGGGTTGTATAATGGCTAACACATTCTAGACCTGCCAATTAAGATGAGGACAACAGTTCGAACAATATAAATAATATAATTCGAAATGTCAACTGTCTTTATTATGCAATTATTTTGGTTTTGAGTTTCCCAACTATTTTACTTGTTGCTGTATTTTTTTTTATGTTACAGAACTCATTCAGAAATATCTAAACTTCCAGCTGTATGCACCCACTTACTCTGATCAATTACTAAAAATGGCTATGAGCAAATGACGCATGTAGGTTTTAGTGAGACACATCCTCCTTCAAACTTTGTGGACTGGTTCTAGAGAATCACTAAGTATTGTACCAAGTAACAGAAACTCCATTACTTGAGGACTACCAACAACAGCAACAACTAAAATGGATAGAACATGTAACTCAAAGAAAAAATAACAATATAAATAAGATGTTGGTTTTCCACACTGCTTCAAACCAAAAGTTAGGAAGGAAGCTAACAATAAGAGCTAGTGGACTTAAGCAACCTGTTTTTCTAAAAAAAAAATGTTTTAAGAAAAATATTTAATTAATTTAAACCCGAAGAAGCACTGGCTGTTCAGTCAGTGAATGCTGAATATTTTCTTATCAGGAAATACTAATATTATCATTAGCATCTGTTGCTAGAATACAAGGAAACTTTCAGAGGTCGAAAAGTAGAAAATTGCTGTGCTGGCAAATACATAAGAGATTATGATGTAATAGTAGTAGCAGTGAAAGTGTAAGTAATTAATTGCCCAACTTGTGATCTTTTTTAATTTTCAATTATGAAACAGTTTAAAGTTTTTAAAAAATTACCCACTGCTTGCTTTAATTTTTCTTCTTAATACCATTGACTTTTGTTCCATTTATTTTCATTTTCTTTTTCTTTTTACATTTTCATCAGTTGATTCAACAATTATTGATTGGCTTTCTTATGACAATAACAAAAATAAAAAGACTTCAGACGAGCTTTCCTTTAGGTAACACAGAACCCATAAAGTAAAAAAAGAAAAACAGAAAAGAAAAAAGCGTCTGAATTAAAAAGGAGGGAAAAAAATTACTTGAAGTTTCTGATCGATAAAATTCATTACAAGCAAACAGAGAATATTGACGATCCTTTGATGGAACACCTGTTCATTCATGAAATATATTTCCGGCATGCACTTACACTCAAAGGTCTTTGGATCAATATTCAAAGAAAAAAAAACAGTTTTCTTAATTTTAGCTTTTATATTTTATTCTCTCTCCTGGCTTACAACCATACCATATTCAAACACCGATTATCATAAAATCACTGAAGTTAAGCAACAATGAACCTGGCCAAAACCAAAATAGATGATAGCTTGGGAATACTAGATATTGTAAGTTTGGATGTGCATGTGGTTTAATGGAAAATTGGAGAGCCGAGTTCCAAATTCAGTTGTGTTCATTATATTTACTTACCAGCAACTACCCTCATGCAATGGTTCTCCAATTTTCTTTTCTGGGCTACATTTTCAAAATGAAAATTTGCTCACACCCCATCAAATTTTATATCATAAAATTACGTTTAAAATAAAAACAAAATGGAACTGAGTGTGGGTTAAAAGAAGATAACTGCAAA
Organism: Ascarosepion bandense; assembly: GCA_037127315.1. NCBI lineage: Eukaryota > Metazoa > Mollusca > Cephalopoda > Sepiida > Sepiidae > Ascarosepion > Ascarosepion bandense. The sequence goes on from JBBBDQ010000415.1 coordinate 2,639,767, forward strand.
TTCAAAGTGAGAACATTATCATTGATAACTCTCTCCTCCAATTTGCAGACCCCAGTTACTAAAATCTTGATATAATGCAAAAATATCACAATGATAAAATCAGACAATAATTATTTATAACTATTTGTACTGGGACTTATGCATGCAATGCCAATCTTCTGATTTTTTTTTTGAAAACAATTCCACCTGTATAAAAGACTTTGTTGCTGCCTACATAGCATTCATGCTTTAAAGCCAGGGGTTTATTTTTTCAGAATAGAAGGCACGTTAAGACTTTGTCCAAACCTTAATTGATCTGGACTATAACCATTGATATTATACAAAGTATTTTTGGTACACAGTCATCAAGCAGTAACGAGTTCTGAACTGCAACTAGTGTTTTTGTAGTTTTGAGTACCATTTCATTCAGTATACATGTACCAATTCAATACCAGTGATGTATACTGAACAATTAAGTGTATTAGACTCACCTTTGCAAGGATGTTTCCCACTAGCGCCCAGTTGACAGACAAAAATAAACAGGATTGTAACTCAATATATGTTCCTCTTTCCTCTCAAAATAGGGTGGATATTGTGCTGATATTTACTGAGCACAATATCCACACCTGACTCATCAGCCAATTAGAACCTACAGAATAGACTTGCCTAGATAGCAGAGTGGAATCCCCCAGGCTGTTATATAAACCACTTACCAATTTGCTGTTTCAACTTTAACTACAGTTGATTACTGGGTGTTGCTATCTAAGAATACTACATATACCTGAGTGACATATGCTTTATAACCTGCAATCCAATGTTGATGATCGGCTTGAAATATAATGATGGACATGTGTATAAAAATATATTCAGTTTATTCTCTGCAATGTTATAATGGTCGTCAGAGGAAGCATACACACACGAGGGAGTGATGGCTGGAGTTGTCTTTCATTAAGTTCTCTTTGTGTCCTGAGCTTGTCTACTCTCTATTCTCTGCTATCTCCTCTCTCTCTTTCTCTCAAACTGGGAAAACTGGGTCTATATAAGTCCAGGCTCCATTTAGTTTCACCCAGTTACATCATTCCCAGGCAGGCCTAATTCCCAATTGTCGTCTTTGGCCAGTTAGATTTTGATGCAATTACAGAATTGTTTATTTCATTGTTCAAATTATTTTTCAACTTTGATACACTGATGCAATGCTTGTTTCTTTCATTTTTTTTTCTGACAACTGAAACACATTTCTTGTTGGCTCACTAAAATATAATTCATTTTTCTATTCATTGTTTTATAAGCCAAAATAATTTAATGTAAATTATATTCACTTCTAACAAAATAATTTAATTATGTTTCATTGTTTATATTTTGTGACATTGAAAACTAGCGTTTTTTTAGACAATACACTGTTTAATTTTTCTGTTTTACAGCTTTGACTGAAATCATCGCGTGTTTTTGTTCACATTCAACAAATAAATTCTTTTCAAGTTCAATTATATTCTGTTGGTCCCTAGAATATATAACAAGAAGACCACCAAGAGGCATTCATTTGTGGTAGAGACTTTTGAACCAAACCTTTGCGCTTCTTAAAAGTGAGCCTTTTAACAGAGGATGATTTATTGCTTGTACGCTATAAGCATCTGGTTGATCATGACCTTGATCTCAGTTTTATTTTCCTGGTGATTCCAAGGGCTAAAATAGATGATGAGTAAATAGCATCTTTTAGAGACTTCCACGATGTTTCTACATTATCAATCACTTCAACAGAATCCAAGCAGGAGTTGAGTGCTACAAACAACTCTTTTCTCTTACGTTTCTGCTTTCAAATCCATGTCACTGATTTGGTTGGGTATATTTGAGCCGGCCACACATCTTTTAAGAGAGAGATGAATAGAGATTCTGCTGAGAAGCTTTAATTTGCCTTAGAGACATTTGGACCAGTCATTTTTGAAACAATACTTTTTTTAATTATTTTTCTGTATTTTTGATTCGATTCAAATAATTGCATTTTTTTTTTCGACAGGAATAAATTCTTTTCAAGTTCAATTATATTCTGTTGGTCCATAGAATATATAACATACAAGGGTCAGCTGAAAAGTTCATAGGCTGACCAAGATATAAACTTAAGTAGACTTAACAACCTATACAGCAACAGCAACCTGAAATATGTCTGAAAGACTAATCTAATAAAAAATCTATTAAATATAAAGCTTTCCAATACAGAAGAAGTTGTCCTCAGCTTCAGTTTAAAATTTGAAATTGGAATCTGCAAATTACTGTAGTAGACACTACAGTAAAAAATCGCAATCAAATGACTACAATTTCACAAAAGTTTTTATTCAAGGCATTGAATACTGCTACTATAAAAACTATATATACTATATACACTATTTTATTCAAGGTATTGAATAAAATAGTATATATATATATATATATATATATACTATATATATATACTATATATATGTAGTATAGGAAAAACTACTAAAAAGTTGTAAGTTTAAAAATGTATTTTTTTGACAGTATTTATTTATTTCTATTATTATATTTGATATTTCAGACCATCCTCGGCCTTTCATCAGAAACAAATGATTTTAAAATTTAAATTAGAAACATATTTCATAAGAGCATACGTGGAGAGATTGTTTACATCATGTGATGCAGAAAGTGACAGATTTTTTTTAAATATTTGTAAACGTAAACCGATCTTTAATAATACTTATAAATGTTGTTTTAAAGAAAAAATTATATATGTAGTATCTATACTATATAGTATATATATATATATATATATATATATACACACAATATATACTCTTTTATTCAAGGCATTGAATATTGCTACTATAAAAACCAACAACAAAAATACATGACCACTGAGACATCTAAATGAACTAAAGAACCAAATGAGAAATAAGAAATCCAAATCCTGAAAAAGGAGGGGTGATTGTGATCATGAACAAGAATAACTGCAGAGAAAATATTAACTCACTATTCAACCTTACAACACATATGAAAAAATAAATGAACAGAAATTTAACAAGAAAATTAGGAATCTTATGAAAACAAATCATGGTATAGACTCATAGAATATCAATCTAGAACACCCAAATTTTTTGGTTTCCCTAAAACCCACAAAACTGGTATTCTAATCTGTACCATTATCTCAGGAATAAAAAGCCCCCTGACCACTTTTTTCTTTCTTCAATACCCTCTGTAGCCAATCACAAGCATTTCTCTCACTATAACAACCTGAACTTCAAGAGTGGACCCTTGCTTGGGGTCAGAAGGTATATATATATATATATATATATATATATATATACTTAGTCTTTGATCATAATAAAATTACACCAGTACACAGATGTATTAAAAAGTATGCAATACAATTACATGGTAGAATTTTTGAATATTCTTCATTTGTAAATGAGTTATTATGCAACCTAGGTTTCTACCATGTGGTGTCTTCAGGCAATTTGCAATAAATGAAGAATATATATACATATATATATATATATATATATATATATATATATATATATATATGAAATGAATTGTTTGAACATTATTTTTTATTGATACTCGTATTTAAGTAGATATTCTGTTTTTAATGAAACAGTATTATATATTTATTTCTACCGGCCTGATTATTTACGATAAATTTTTATTACGAAAATGTGTGCCATTCGGCAGGATTCGAACCTGCGACCCCTATCTATATAGGGGAAGCTACCATTTGATCTGGTAACGTCTTAGACCTCTCGACCACAAATAGCCTCCAGTCTAAACAAGGTTTTTATCAAGCCTATATAACACAATTTTCGATCCATCGTAAACAAACATATCTGCTCTGAAATGTATCGTAATGTCAACAAATGTAAACATGTTATGGAAATCAACGAATTTTAATGAAACTTGGTTATAAGTAACCGACAATTTGAAATGAATTGTTTGATATATATACATATATATATACACATTATAAATCCTAAATTCAATTTGCTTTGAATTTTGAAGAATTGCAGAGACAGAATACATCTGCGCAGGGGTTTGCAACAGACATTGGTTAACTACTCAAGCAGAGATATGTGCTTCAAAAATGAGTAACTGGCTAATGTGCATATATATATATATATATATATATATAAAGTGTGAATTTGCAAATGAAATTGCTGAAGTTGTGTTATATCCCAAGTACATGATAACATTAGGCCCATTATGTGGTCCACAATGCTGAGTTTGAAATGAATAAATGTTCAAGGGCTACGACCATAACTTGCAGGTCTAGATCAAAGCTTTTTTTCCCGGTGCCTCAACCACATGATTTTAAGCGTGATACTAGACTGATATCTAGGTCCCACTATTTTATCATTGAAATAGTTAAATATAACTGTCTCTTCTACTCTAACAGTTTGTTTTCACACACTTCTCACCTTCCTTTGGAGCTCACTTTCATTTACTTACTTCCCTGATAACTACAACCTCCAAAAGTCTAAATGCAACATCAATTGCCATTTTTTATCTCCTTAAATCTAATCCATCTTTTATCATTTCTTCAACACAAACCTATACCCATTTTTTAGAAGCTATCTGCATCAAACAGTTTAAACCTAGCCTAAATAAAATAAATTTTGACACCTCCACAAACATACTTCAATGCCTATAATCGACGGGAGAGGTCATAGTTATTATACTTACCCTCTACACCCATAGTAGTAGCAGTTCCCAGACTAATTCCCTCATGCCACTATACTCTCATTTGACCAAAAACCCACTACCACCATTCCTTCTCGGCCTGCGGCCATGTGCAACGCAAAAAAATGGACCTGGACAAAATAAATAGACAGAACTTGTCTATATTATTCAATGAAACCTGTATTAATGAAAAAATTCTGCCAAAATACACACAATATATATATATATATATATATATATATATATATATGTGTGTGTGTGTGTGTGTGTGTGTGTTTTTACATATAAAACTTTGAAAATTATATCAAATGATCATTTCAGTGAAATTAATAATTTTTTTATAATAAAAATATTGCTGATGAAGCAAATTTATTTTTGCTGAAATGATCATTCGATATATGTAATTTTCAAAGTTTTATATTTAAAAAAAACATATTTTTGGCTCTGTAAATAAATATTCTTAATTACATTGAGCCCTTTGACTAGATTAGTTAATATCAATATTTGATTTTCAACAATTAATATTGATAGGATCTCCCTTGGGATATTACCTACATGTCACTTCCTTTTTGATTTGAGTGTATATATATATAATCAAATAGATTAATAGCAATTCAATGAACTTAGCTCCTTCACTAGTCCAGAATTTTTACATCAAATTGCTCATCATTGTTTGATAATTTTTATTTGAATATTTGATCTTGATAAGGGATTCAATGTGAAACTGGACTTAAATATATATCAATTAACTAATAATTTTTATTTACTTGTAATAGGTGTATTTGAATCGACTCATTATCATATCTACATATAGATTACTTCAAACATTATTATACTAGTATTTGAAATAATGGCTACCTTTTTATTTTTAGCAGTGCATGTTAGCCTGACCTGTGTATTAGTATGTTAGAAAACTTGAAATACTCAAGCCTTTAGTCAAATGTAATACAAGTATCAACTATAATAATTTATAAAGTAATAAAAATGTCACATTAAAAATATTAATTACTATTTGTTTATGTGTCTGTGTGTGTGATATTTTCTGCAATATGGTGGTTGATGTTGCATTTTTTATTTTTATTTCTTATGAAGGAGGTTCTCATGCATGTGATGACAAGGTGATGATCTGTCTAGCATTTATCAGGATTGACTCCCATTTTGTTGCTTTACGATGGCAATGTCTATCAGATGCCAGTGTTTAGATTGGAGATGCAGATTTAATATATTTTCATACTTCTATTTGACTAATAATATGAAGACAATAGGGAAAAAAATAATTATCTATTGCATCAAAGAAAGAATACTGTGACAATGTGTGGTATGCTGAGAGAAAAACGTTAATCAGCCTTTTCATATGTGACAATGTTTGTGTTGACTACAAAATGATTCTGGATATAATCATTTGGAGTTTATTTTCAGCAGTTGGTTATATTCTTATCCTCAACTGTAGGAATAAATCTCTCCATGAACAGGTAGACACCTCCTTATATATAAATACATATATATATATATATATATATATATATATATATATATATATATAGTCATTGGCATCAGTCAGCGATTCTACCTCTGAGCTATGCACGCTCGGTAGAAGGAGGCAGACTTTTTAGCATGTATATTAACATTATACTCGCCCAATAGCTGAGGGTGTTCTAATTCATTGCTGAATGAACGATGCGTAGATGCTAGAGTAGCTACTGTTTTTCAAAGTCTACCATTCTCCCAGAGTGTGCAATCAGAATGTGATAGCGTAAATAGTCATCCGCAGACAGATCTGTTTTGCTGTATCACGGCTCATCAGTACAGTTAGACATCTGTTTGTTTTTTACCCAGGATTGAAACCCAACTGAATTGGCGTCAGTCGACGATTCTACCTCTGAGCTATGGGCACTTGATAGTAGGAGGCAGACTTGTAGCATGTGTTATACCATATATACATGCACCAGTAGTTAGTGCCTAATTCATTACTGAATGAGCAATGCATAGATGCTAGAGTAGCTACCGTTTTTTCAAAGTCTACCATTCTTCCAGAGTGCTCAATCAGGGTATATATATATAATTTTATTTTTTAAAATTGTTTCACCCCAAGCAAGGCGGTACTGCCACTGGTGTGCAGGGGTCTACATAAGAAGAGAGTGAAAGGTTACAGAGGAGGAGAAAGAGGAACCGGTTACAGGGGGTCTCATAGAATGGTAAAGAGAAGGATGGAAATACTAGTGAGAAGAGCATTACATGAGAGTAGAGTGAAAAGGGAGAAGAACAAGATACAAGGCGTGTTGGAGAAAGGATAAGAGAAGGATGGGAGTCAAGAGGATAAGAGATAGCAATTGACATTGCATTTAAACTCTTGAAGATTGTAACTATCAAGGAAGCAAATATATGGGAATGAGTTCCACAAGCAGGGAAGTGCAAGGAATAGAAGTTTTGCTGCATTTGGTTGTTTCTGTAAAAGGGTGAGACCTTGTTGCCAGTCTTGTTGCTTGAGTAAATTCTTATAGAGGTGGCACCCATGAGCTAAGCTTGTCACAGTATAGTTATGAAAATATTTTTAGAAGTGACAGAGGGAAGCCACACCCTGTTGTTGAGGAAATGGCTGGAATCGAGTTGCCAGTTCAGCATCAATTACATTGCAGATTCTCTTCTGAATCCTGTCGAGGACCCTGAGATGAATAGCAGGGGCGCTCAGCTAAATATGACAACAGGATTCAATGCATGGGTACATGGTTGATTTGTATATGTGCAAGATGGACTCAAGTAAGAAACACTTCCTGGCCCAACACAGTGACCTAACTTTCCTAGTAGTAGATTTAGCTATTGATTCAATGTAATCATTCCATTTGAGGTTGGAAGAGAGGCTGAGGAGGTGCAGGATATTGCATTTGAGGAGTCTAGTTTAATCCATGCTGATGGGGGGGGCAGGAGGGACTGTCTATGGCAGTTGACAGATAGCAGCTTTGTTTTGGAAGCATTAAAATTTACGAGCCATTTCTTACTGAAGTTCACCACAGTTTGGAGGTCCTTCTCAAGATTAGCAGCAAGGAAATGTTTGACTGTGTGTATGTGAGCAAAGATATATAGATGAGAAATTGTAGGAGGATTTGAAATATTATGTAAGTAATTCATCGAGTTTTATTCAACCTCAACAGAGGTTGAATAAAATTCAATGAATTACTTAATATTTCAAATCCTCCTACAATTTTTCATCTATATCGTTGCTTGAACCGGCTTCTAATGCTCCAATGTGAGCAGCTTGGTGATAGTGGTCGTGGCTCTGGGAGGTACAGATCTATGGTTAAAAGGAGCTCAGCAGAGTTCCTCCACAGAATATGCGAATGAGTGGTGCTATATCGAGTTTAATTCGTTACCTCTTCATCACCGGGGCCTGTGGTACAGTTGGTATGACATCCGCTTACTAATGCAACTGTCTAGGTTTCAATTCCTGGTAGTGAATGTGTACTGCTGATGAGTCCCAAATATAGGACGAAACAGCCACCCAGTGCTTTCTGCATTCTGTTGAGATTGAATAAAACTCTATGAATGAATTACTTAGTATACACACACACACTTCAACAATTGCAAGTTCACTACTATGTTTTCCCCATTCTTATAGGAGAACTTTGGTTAGCCTAATTTTTTTTTTTTTTTTTTTTAATCATTTCACCCCGAGCAAGGCAGAAACGCCACTGATGTGCAGGGGGTTACATAAATGTAGAAAGATTAATTAGAAAAGAGTGAGGAGTACAAGCTAGTTAGAAAGGAACAATAGAAAACTGAGAAAGCAGGTGCAATGACAGGTACATGGGCGGAGAGAAAGGGAAGGTTATACAGGGGAGGGGAGAGAGAGCTAGAGGCCAGTGGTTAGTAGGTGAGTATTAACTTTGCTTTTAAATTTCTGGAGGTCGTAGCCGTCAGGAAAGCAAGAATACGGGAGTGAGTTCCACAGGCGGGAAGTGCGAGAGAGGAAGCTGCAGGAGTAGAATTGTCGTCTGCGTTTGGCTAGCTATGTATTACAAGTACAAACTCCATATCTCATCTCTAATTTTTTGTCCTGTCTTTCCATTTGTGTTTGTCATTTTTGAGCATCGCTTGTCCAACCTTCAGCTCCATCTGTTATTCTTTCTTCTTACCATATGCATATTCAGGTCTATTTTTGTTATTTTATGACTGTCTTGCTCTCAGATCCATGTTGACCACTTTCTATTTTCTATTGTCATACGTGATACATGCTTGGACGATCATGTCGCTTATGATGCATGACTGACTAGGCAGATTTTCTCATAGTAGGTTACCATTTTTTTCTGCAGTAGACTGGTTGCCTTCCAAGATAATAGAACCCAATCTGTTCTGTTATTCAATTAAGTGATACATGCTTGTACGGTCATGGCTTTTTTTATCTATAACTGATTAGGCAGAATATTTTCCTGCAATAGGTTGTCATTTCTTTTTGTGGTAGACTGGTTGCCAACTAAGGCTACAGAACCCAGTCTGTCCTGTTATTTAGCCAATAACTGAAGAGAGAAAAGATGGATTAATACCTTTCTCAAGGGTATTTGTGCATAATAGAATGCAGTGAATTTAACTGGAATTCAAACTCAGCTCTCTGAACCAATATCCATTGCACCACAGCACATATATCTTGCTTATTTTATGAAAAGCAACTTGAACTGTTGCTATGCATCTTGGGATTTCTATGTCAATTCCTTTGTCTCTTGTTACACTACCCATATTGATTTTAGTATTACTTGTGTGTAACTCAAAATTTGGGTTGATTCTTTTGCTGACAACCATGAATTCTGTCTTTTGCATGTTTGAATACATTGTTTAACAGTTCTTTCCAATTCTCTTTCTAAATCTTACATCAACATCTTCTGCGTAATATGCGCTTAAGGTTAATTCTGCCAATAATAAATACGTTGAGGTCTGATAATTCTCTTAAAATGTCTCTCTCTGCAAGTTAAACTCATCCAGTATGAAAATGTATTCTTGTTAAAAAAATAAAAGAAAACTTTGTTTAGTCTGGTAGTCAATTACAACTATGTGTTCAGTGATGATCATAGTCACTATCAGTTGTTTCAAGAATGGTACACTTTTTATTTTTAGTTAATATTTCTTTTGTCCTGGGTATGATGATAAACTACATCTGGCAGCAAGGCTTTTGATCAAGAGATTAGAGGTTTTGTGGAGCATGGAGCCAATTCTGAATTGCTGTTGTTCTCAGGCCAATCAAATTTCCAACATGAATATACTCATTCAGGACATAAATCCATATAATTTTATAGAATTCATTAAAAAAATCAAACAGTTTCAAAATATAACTTCAACATAACTATAACATAAAATACATTTATACTGTGTCTCATAATTATATGCACACAAGCTGAGTATCATCTACCATGTATTTGATTGTGAAAGAATAACATTATTTTAATTAGTTCAATGTTCCCAAGAAAATTAGATTTTGACATGAAATGACCCATGAGTTGATATGTTTAACAAATAAAGCAATGTTTCATTTTTTCTCAGAATATAAGATTCTTATAATTAAAATGGTGTGTTTTTTGTTTATTTGTTTTTTTAGAAATCAGGTAACATCATCCACATAAAAAGTGGACAGAATTATTTACATAGTAATCAGCACTTCTGTTAAGGATCAGTGTAGCATCTGTGCATTCTGCTTCTGATAGAGATATTATTCTCTTGCCCATTGCCTACACACAGTATAGTATATACATTGTCTGTGAAAAGTATAACATGCACAAAGTTCGTGTACACACACACACACACACACACACGTATACACACATATATAAACAAATTAGCAAGCTATAAATATACTCATGAACACTAGTGAATTTAATGATAACAAGCAAAGAAATAATTAAGGAATCAATAATAATGAATAAAAATTTGACAAGCAACATTATGAAATTGCTACAAATGATTGCATTCAGATCCCCAATTATTCCTACTCAATAACCTCCAGAATAATTTAAAACATAACTGTTGTTACCCACCTAATAACTGTCTGTATAATACAAAAGTCCTTACTACCCATAATGCTTCTCTGGCCAGCATGTATATATATATATCGAGGCAGCAAGTAATTTTCTAAACATATGCTATTAAATATAAGAGACAATGAATGTCTATTATGTTTAATCATGAGCCGTTCTAAACGTCGTATTGGTCAACAATACGGTGATCCTTACTCATACACACAGTAAGAGGAACCTGCAGATATTGGAGGCCATGTACATCAAATCAAAACAACCAACACTCAATAAAATCAACTTTAAAACAGGAAATAACATATTACATTGCATTTGACTACATGGTTTTGTTGTCATTTCGCGCTATCCCGCGGTGTGACGTCATAAAACCGCATCGCAAACTTAAGAACTGTGTTTATTATTTTTGGTAACTATTGCCGTTGCCAAGCGGAGTTTTATGTCAACACAAAATAAAATCATCAATGATGGTGGATTTTATAATATTTCAGTTTAAACAACCTCTCTGAAGATGGCTCTTGTGAGCTGAAAGCTTAGAAGAAAACCAATAAATAATTATCCAAATGTTGGAGAATTTTTGTCTTTATTTTCAACTGAAATTAAAGCAAAAATATGACGTTTAGAACGGCTCATGATTAAACATAATAGACATTCATTGTCTCTTATATTTAATAGCATATGTTTAGAAAATATATATATGTATATATATATATATATTAAATATAAGTCAAAATACAATATACATAGCCTGAAAATGGCTTGGAAGAAAACATTAGCTGCTTGGTATTGATTTCAGCGTCCAGTTACGCATACAGGTAAATATTGTTAATGTTCAAAATTTCAAAAACTTTTATAATGGCTGTGTCAAAGCTTTTGATTTTTATGAGTCATCCTCAGGAGAGGGTAATTAGTATATTATGTGAAAAACTATAATAGTCATAAATTATGCATTTAATCCAATGTGATATTTAAATTTAATAGAATAAATCTAAAAAGGTAGGAATCCTTTCTATCATGTGTTGTGACAATGAAGGTAGAAGGTGTATGATGTATTTATTTTTTTTAATTTTACACAAAATGTTTCTACTTTTTAATAAGGCATTTAAAGAAACAAATCCTTTTTGATTATGCTAAATATATATTTGGCAGAAAATTTTAATATATGTTGAGTCAAACATTATTTGTTTAATATATCATCATTTCAAAACATTTTTCAAGTTTTCAAGAAGAATTTTAAAAATTGTTCAATATTTTCTATGTTCTTTTGATTTGAATAATGTTAATATGTGTTAATCTAGTTTTATCTCTTGGTATGTGTTGTTATTTTTTGCTTTTTTTTTTTTCTTATTCTTGTGTTTTCATCCATTAATAGGTTTCCTATCAGGTTTTTTAAGCATAACATTTTCACATGATATATTGACATGCTGTAAGGGATAATTTTTTTTTTTGTAAGCGTTTCGCCCCGAGCAAGGCATGTCACTGCCACTACTGCGCAGGGGGCTACATAGAGTGGAGAAAGGATGATTAAATACAGGAAATGTCAGAGGGTGGGTGATAGGCGGGTAAGGATACTGAGAATGGTTAAATATAGGAAATGTCAGAGGGTGGGTGATATGCAGGTAAGGATACCGAGAATGAGGGTTGGGTAGATGAGAGTTTTCTGAGAGTAATTGGGAGTTAGTGTGATAGGAGGTGTCTATTGACCCTACATTTAAACACCTGGAGATTGTAGCTGTCGGGAAAGCAGACTTGTGGAAGGGAATTCCACAGGCAAGAAGCGCGAGAAAAGAAGCTGTTGGAGTAGAATTTACGGTTACATCTTATCTGTTTAACTGTAAAAGGGTGGGACCTAATTGCTAATCTAGTATCTCATGTAAATTCATGCTTAGGCGGCACCAGTGATCTAAGTTCATCGGAGCAGAAGCCATGAAAGTACTTGTAGAAGAGGCACAGGGAAGCCACATCACGCCGGTGAAAGAGTGGTTGCAGCCAGTCTGCCAAGTCAGTATCAACCACGTTACAGATCCTCCTTTGTATTTTGTCAAGAAGCACAAGGAGAGCAGCAGGGGCACCCGACCAGATATGGCAGCAGTATTCAATACACGGGCGGATGGTAGATTTGTATATGTGCAGGATAGATTCAGGTGGGAAAAACTTCTGGACACTGCACAGAGAGCCACATTTTATAGTGGCAGATTTGGCAATGGATTTGATATAGTCATTCCATTTGAGGTCCGCCGAAAGAAATCAGAGAGCCAAGTTCCAATCCCAGTCAGTTTTGTTATATCCACTTTTCCCCAGAGTATTTTTGTATATGAATCTACCTCTTCTTCTCACAGCAATGGGCTAATTAGTAGTAGGTGTATCAGTAAATAATTGTTATCACAAAAAATTCTTACAATCTAAGCATATTTCTTGACTTTATATATTTGGCAAAAGCTCAATAAGCTATATAAAAAAAATCACAATATATTGTTTTGTCTTATTGTACCACAGTGAATATCCAAAGACATAACCCAAGCAACACACAAAATTGTGATAATGGCTGATAAAACTGAAAATGTTTGGAAGGCATAACAGAATTTATGTTCAAATTCTTTCTGGAAACAAGAAAAATGGTTACAACCAGAGAACAATTAAATAATAAAAAAGACAAACAATGAACTGATGTTGGCCTTGGATCAAACTTCTAAACATTTCATTTATGGTGATCATGTTCATTTTTCTGTAGTTCTTGTTAAGATCAGCACTAGTTTTCTGTTCATATAAATATCTATACTTTTTTGTTTTTTTCATCATGACAAACAGACACATCAGAGTACACAAAGGAATCAATCCATTCAGTTATAATTTCTGCCTACATGCTTATCATAACAAGAACAGTTTACATGCACGTCTTGCATTGTTCTAGTAAAAAGCTGTTCATATACAAGTCTGCATTTCTTCTCAATACATGCAAATAAATATTTCTTTTCATAATTGTTTTTCTCCATGCAAGGCAGGACCACAGCTGGTGTACAGGAGATTACGGTGAGAGAAGAGAAAAAAAAGACAAGGTTGGTTGGTTGGTTGTTTTGTTTTATGGCAAATCAACCTCAGCGGGTCATTTATTGCCAACTAAATTTTTTTTTTTTATTGGTAATATTTTGTTCTTTTTCACAATTTATTGCTGTTTTTTATATAAGTTTTTGTGTCGAGTAATACTTTTTTCTTTTCGAGTATCAAGATTTATTGGGATTTGTTTTTAAGGGTAGGGTTCCCAAGTCCTACCCTGTTATTTAACCCATAACTGGAGGGAAGGGACGAATTAATACCTTTCCCAAGGGTACCAGTGCTTAAGTGAATGCAGGGTATTCAAACTGGAATTTGAACTCGGCTCACCGATTTCTCTTTCCGAGCCGATATCCACTGCACCACAACGCACATCCGTCACTAAAGGCTTACAGCACCTGGGAATATTAAGCGGTCACCCATCTAATACTGACCAGGCTCAACGTTGCTTAACTTTGGTGGTCAAGCAAGAACCGGTGTATTCAACGTGATATGGCTGTAAGCGAAAAACAAGGTACAGAGGATGTCAAGAAAGGATAAGAAAAAGATATGAATCAAGGAGTTGGAAGATAGCAATTGACATTGCATCTAAACTTCTGGAGATTGTGGCTATCAGGGAAGCAAGTCTATGGAAGGGAGTTCCAGAGGCAAGAAGCGCAAGAAAATAAACTGTTAAAGTGACATGTATACATGTATAAATATCTACTTTGTGCATAATATATATAAATTGACAAACAAGATATTATCATTAAGTTTTTTATATAATTTTTTATGTGTTTGTATAATTTTTTTCTTTTCAGAATTCAAATTATATAAGAATTGTCCAAAGCTTTTGCACTTTCCAGTGCTTTCAGCTATACTTTTAGTCATTATCAAGAATTAATTTTGTTTTACTTATAAATAAACATGTGGAACATTTGTGCATATAGAGTCTTGTGTATGTTAAATTTTAAACACAGTAAGCACATTGTTATCATGTTCATAATAGATGTTATTAAGTGTAGGATTTTTCTTTTTTTATTAGTAATGCCTCCCTTATTTTTAATCTTCTTTTGCATGTGAATGATGCCATTATGTATCTATTATGTATGTATTATGTATATATTATGTATCATTATGTATATATTATGTATACATTATGTATATATTTTGTATACATTATGTATATATTATGTATATATTATGTATACATTATGTATATATTATGTATCATTATGTATATATTATGTATACATTATGTATATATTATGTATCATTATGTATATATTATGTATACATTATGTATATATTATGTATACATTATGTATATATTATGTATACATTATGTATATATTATGTATACATTATGTATATATTATGTATCATTATGTATATATTATGTATACATGATGTATATATTATGTATACATTATGTATATATTATGTATACATTATGTATATATTATGCCATTATGTATATATTATCAACAAGGATCAGGATATCACAGATAGGTCCTGGAAGATCACAATGTGTGTTTAAATGAGATTGGATGGAACTGTTGCGGGAAAGGTGTAAGGTCAATCTTTTCGCCATTTTTGTGGTGGTATAGCCAATATTGTTTACAGATTTGGATAGCTGAGGAACACAGTTCTTCAAAGGACTTGTAAATTCATAAATGACACTGGTTCTCTGCAGTTTTGATTTTTCAAGTGAATTATTATTATTGATAATGAGGTTGGCAGTTTTGAATTTTTTATATAGATAATTTAATTTTCTTGTTTGAATTGGTCAGTGTTACATAATTTTGGATGATATTGCAAAGTAAAGATTCATCCTGTCTATATTTATTGTGCATTTGATTTTTGTAAAAAATATTAATGTTTATGTCTGTGTCTTTGTGGTTGCCATTGGTTACATTTTGAAGAAAAAGTTTAATGTGGTAATCAAGTAAATAATTTGGAAAGCCGTTGTTGATTAGAGTTTGTTTCAAATTGTGTATTTTTTTTAAAGAGAAGCGGTTGGGAAGATGAATTCTCGTATGCTCTTGTAAGAAAATTTTTCATAACACAAATTTTGTATCGAAGAGGGCATTGACTCATAAAATTAAGGTGGCAAGAAATTTTGCTCATGGGTTTTTTATATACTGAAGTTGTGAAAATATTATGACTAGAATCTACAAGAACATCCAGAAATGGGAGTTTGTTTTTTTTGGCTGAGTTCATATGCGAAATTGAGAAGAGAATTTTTTCAAAACTAGTTTTAAGATGATCGATTTCGTTTTTGGTGTCAGCTAAAAGGAAAATATCATCAACGTATCGAACATATAATTTTGGTTTGGTAACATTTTTTAAAAACTATGTTCTCAACATGGATCATTTAAAGATTTTGAGAAGCACAGACCAAGAGAGTTTCCCATACTTACACTATGAGTTTGGGTGTAAATATTTCCAAGATGAGTGTAAAAAAAGTACTTGAGTAGTGCAGGCAAGTAAGAGTTTTTTAAGGATTTTGGAATTAATAGATGGGGGTGGCATTTAATTATGTTTATATGCAGAGTTAATTATTATTATGATAATATAAAATTTAAAATATATATTTAATAAAAATATTTATAATATTTATAAATAAATTATTTAAATAAATATTTATTTAAAATAAAAAATATTAAATAAAATATATTAATATTTTAATAAATATATTAAATAAAAAATATTAAAATAAATATTTATTTAAATAAATAATTTATTTATAAATAAAAATATTTATAATATTTATATAAAATATATATATAAAATATAAAAAGTTATAATATAAAATTATTATTATTAGAGTTAATTATTATGTCCATAGTTTCAGCAACAAGTACATTGGTAAATAGATATTTGGCATCAAGCAATGCGAGCATGCCATTGTTTGGTGCAGTATACCTAAAATTTGGAGAAATTCGTGGATTGATTTAATACTCTAATTGGTAGGAAGGTAAGAGGTGATAATATAATTAAGGAATTTTAATAATTGAAATCATTAAGGTATTGTAATCTGAGCAATTATAAGCTGTAAGGGGTATCCAGGTTTATATATTTTCACATTACTGTATAAGTATCCAGGTCGATAATCACCAATAATTTTGCTGATTTTCATGGGTTCTATAACAGCATTGTTAGATGTTATAATACATACATAATAGCATCATCCACATGCAAAAGAAGATTAAAAATAATGGAAGCATTACTAATAAAAAAGAGAAATCCTACATTTAATAACATCAATTATGAACATGGTAACAATGTGCTTACTGTGTTTAGAACTTAACATACACAAGACTCTATATACATAAACGTTCTACATGTTTATTTAAAAGTATTACAAAATTAATTCTTGATAATGGCTAAAAGTATAGCCGAAAGCACTCAAAAATGCAAAAGCTTTGAACAATGCTTATATAATTTCAGTTCGGTAAAGAAAAAATTATACGAACACATGAAAAATTATATAAAAAAACTACCTTGTCTATCATTTTCAATGAAACCTGTATAAAAGAGAGATTGTTGCCCAAATACACTATTTTATATATATTTATAGTTTTAATGCAAAGGATTTGTCACTTTAACTGAGCAGGTTCATGCCGACTTTAAAGTTTCATGAAGACACCATTATGATGCCCTTACTCATTGGGGCTGGTTTTCTTTTCTTTTGCAGTGCTCTATCTCCTGCTTGCTAAAATAACTTTTATAAGTAAGATTACTGAAAAAATAACAATCTTGGTGCTAAACATTGCCATAACTCAACATAACATATATATATATATATATATAGTCATTTGCAGACAGTCCTGTTTTTTGTATCACAGCTCATCGGTATGGTTAGACATCTGATTGCTTCTAGCCAGTCGAACTCAATCGAACTGACATCAGTCGGCAGTTTTACCTCTAAGATCTGGGCACTTGGTGGATGAAGGTGAATTTTAGCATGTTATATACACAATGTAAACACACGCCAGTAGCCGAGAGTGTTCAAATTCATTACTGAATGAACAATGTGTAAATGCGTGAGTAGCTACTGTTTATAAAGTCTATCATTTCTCTATAGTGCTCAATGGGCATGCAAGACTATAAATAGTCATATATATATATATATACATATACATACACACACACACACACAGTCATGCATATTTACTTTTGCATGGAATAGATTTAATATACAAAGGTATTACAAGCAACTATATGTATGTTTTTCCTAAGCATTTCATCCCAAGGAAATCAATGAAGCCATTAAGATAAAAGATATTAATGAGTGTGAAGACACAAATACCCTTGTGAAAGGCATTAATCCATAGCTTCTCCCTCCAGCTATGGGTTAAATAGCAAGACTGATTAGGTTTTATAGCCTTGGTTGGCAACTAGTTTTCCACAGAAAGTAATGGCAACTTATTGCAGGAAATCTTATGCTCAGGCACTCATGTCTTTACAAGACATGATTGCCCAAGTATGCATCATGTATGTCTCTAAATTGACTGAGTGTGAAGGAAAATGAGAAATCGTTATTGAGAAAAAACATGGTAAAAAGATCAGAATTCAAGAGGACAGAAGATAATGCTTGACATTACTTTTTTGAAGAGTGAAATTGGCAGGAAGCAAGAAGTCAAAAAATAAAACTAAATTTATATTCATTCAGCATAGAACTTATAATTAACAATTTCAAAAGTGAAATTTTGATACAAAACTGCCAATCTCATCTTTTTCTATGTGCTATATATATTCGCGATTATGCCTCTCTACTGTTTCATGTTCTTTGTAGTGTTTAATAAATTTTATCTTTTTGTGCTCCCTCTCCTAGACCCTGTTAGGCTATTTGCCTATTAGGTAGGCTGTGCATTGTTTTTCTTGCTCTCACTCTTGCTTTCAGTATATCCTGTGAGGACCAAATTTTCCAAGCCTTCTTTCTTCATTATGTGCCCTATAAATTTAAACTAACTTTTCCTGGTGTTAAGTAGTGCTGAACTGTTATTCAACATAAATCCTTCTCTGTGACACCAAATACTGGACAATTTCATTAAAGAGTAAAAGAAAACTTAAGGCAACAATTATGTAATTAAACAAAAGGATACTGAAAAGGCCATGGACTGAGCATTTGATCAACATTTTTTATAATCATGTCACCACAAAGCATTTTACTGACACTGTTGAGCAGGGGGTTACATAGGAAGTAAGTTATGAGAAAGAGTGACAAGTTACAGGGGGTGTCAGGAAGAGGGTAGGAGAAGGATAAGAATACTGATGAGAGTGAAATGGATGAAGAAAGAAGCATAGACAGAGAGAGGATGCAAGTTAGTGAGATAGGAGATGACTATTGAAGTAGAATTTGCATTTACAATTTATTGGTTTCACAGTAAAAGTGTGGGACCTAGTTGCTTGTCGTGTTGCTTGAGCAAATTCATGTATAGGGGAACCAGTGAGCTAAGTTCATTGTTTCCTCTCTATCTAATAAGCTCATGAAAATGGATGGGAGAACTGAGATTAGGAGAGATAGTAAAGAAACAAAAAATATTTTAAGTCACAAAGCTAAGCTTTAATCCAAAACAAAACAACTGGGAAAGACCTCTTTCTTCTTTGACAATTTCCTTAATCTTTCAGTCATGTATAAATACAACCCTCTAAATGAAGAATGATTTGAAGATCACAGCAAGGCAGTCACCATGCAGTGTTTATATCTTATATCCATACTGTCTTGAATGATCAGTCTCCAGTATTGAGAATTCTTTCCTTATAAATAACATTATATATAGATATAAAAATTCATTTGAATAAATTACAATATGTTAAAAATAAAAGAAGAATTTTGATTTTGCATTTTGATTAAAAAGAAATTGATTCACTTAGAATTCAATCTCTCATCACCAAATATTATTATCATTCTCTTGTGTTATTTAATAACAAATTATAGCCTCAGAGCTATAACTGTTGTTTGAGTTGCTTTTGGATTTTATTACTGGGAGATTACGTTTCTAAGTACAAACATCAGCATTCATTTAGTCAGAGAAGCATGAGTGTTTCTACCGACTCCACCTTACCCTCTGCCTTTGCTCTTGTGTTCTAGAATGCTCATTTCAAAATCTAATAAGTCCAGTTTCTGTTCTAATTAGAAAAGCAATCAATATCTTGTACAAAGATCCAGAAAGAGGCTGCTTGGATCAAAATCTGCCCTTTGTGAGATGGCTTGAGCTGGGAAGAGACCAACAAAAGAAATCAGTGTCCACATCATATTGGAATCTGTTGCAAGAGATTAAAACAGCATATAATCAAGACTAAGAGAAATTACAATGCCTCACCAATAATAAGAGACAATATCATTATTAACAGAGAGAGAGGTATGTGGCTGATGAGGAAAATTCCACAAGCTATCAAAATGCTATACCAAGAAAAGTAGATTGCCAGCTTCTGAGAACAAAAACAAAAAAAAAAAAAAAAATTGACTCTATTCAAGAAGCTAAAATAGATTCTTTTTTTGTTATTTGGTGTGAAACCAATGCTTTTGTTAGAACATTTCATCAACAGGTTGTTGTATAGGATGGAAAATTGCATTAAAACAAATTTCCTGTTCCTTTTTTTCTTCCAAGCTGCATTTCTCTTCGGTTACAGAACACCGATTTTGAAAATGGAGAACAGCTACAAAATACATCTAAATCTGTTCATGGATTATGTCTGTTGGTACTCAACGAAATCATGGTGTAACTGATTGACACAAGGAAGAGAATAATTTGCATGCACTTCCATATCTGTTATAATATAT
This sequence comes from Ascarosepion bandense, assembly GCA_037127315.1. Taxonomy (NCBI): domain Eukaryota; kingdom Metazoa; phylum Mollusca; class Cephalopoda; order Sepiida; family Sepiidae; genus Ascarosepion; species Ascarosepion bandense. Next base: position 2,660,266 of record JBBBDQ010000415.1, read on the forward strand.
ATATATATAGTGATCATACTAAAATGTAGTTCAATTTATAAAAGCTGTTTTCTGGCATCTGTCAATGTGGATATTTACCTTGTCTCCCCAGTGAAATAAGACTTCCATTTGGTCAAGTTTATTGTGGCGAACCTGAGTGTGTACGCTTGAGCCAGGGCCCAAAATTTCACAGCCTCCTAACCATCAGTTACATTGGTGTTGGTGACAACTACCAATCCACAGTTCTAGTACAATGGGGTGGTGCAGCCTCAGATATTTGTTCCCCAGTCATGGGCACCTCTCAGCATTTTATTTTTCTCAGCTGCGTATCTGTCCACGGACAGAGACACAACTGAGAGATGGGGGTCTGTACCTGACAGGCGACCTGCATCAGGTAAGTATTAATAAGTATCTATCAATATATGTGTGTTGTAGACATTTAATGGCAAGCTATTTATTTCTGAGCACACTTGTCTGCTTGAGCCAGGAAGCCAATCCAGGTTGCTTAAGCACATTTCTGTGTTTATTTAATACTCACAGAGCAGGATTGTGGTTTATGCTTCAGCTATGTTTAAGAGATCTTAGTTGCAGTTTATGGGCAAGAGTATATAATCTGAAATAATCAACAACATGAATAAGGCCAGTATGTTCAAAGCATCAGTCATGATGACTTGTAATTTCAAACTAACATGACAATTGACAATTTCTGAACAGTTATATCAACCTAGTTTTAATCACAATGTTTGGGTAAACCCATGATGAAGTTTTCAGGCACTTATCAATGATGCTGCTTACTGGTTTTTGCCTCCTCAAGCCAGTAGCATTAAGAAATAACCTTCTTGACAAATTGACCATGGTGAGATTCCAAGATAAGCCTCATGGTCAGAAAGCAAACACTCTAACCACTCAGCTACATTAGAAGGTAAACATAACAAGAAAAAAATTATATATATATTATGTATTTGGACAACAATCCCTCTTTCATGCAAAATGACTGACACGGTATTATCGTTAATTTTTTCTTACATAATTTTTTATGTGTCCATATGATTTTTTTCTTTTCAGAGCTCAAATTATATAGAAATTGTCAAAAGATCTTGCACTTTCAAGTGCTTCCACCTATACTTTCAGCCATTACCAAGAATTAATTTTGTTTTCCTTGTAAATAATAGTGTGTAAAGTATATGTACATAGTGTCTTGTGTATGTTAAATTCTGAACATGGTAAGCACATTGTTACCAAGTTCATAATTGATGTTATTAAGTGTAGGATTTCTCTTTTTTATTCATAATGTACATGTTGCTAATGCATACATAAAAGCATCATCCACATGCCAAAGAAGATTAAAAATAATAGAGGCATTACTAATAAAAAAGAGAAGCTGGGGACTGAAAATGACAGTCAAGAGGCAGACATTACTTAGATCTACGAAGGGTAAAATGTTCTGGGAGACATGATCTAAAATATTCTGAATAAGAGGCTCATCCCTTGTTCCCTGTTTAGGATGTGGTTTCTGGCTTTCTCTTTTCCAATCTTTTCACTCTTTTCCTCTTTTTTTTTTTTCAATTGGAGGAGATAGACTAAACTATCGCCCGGTTCACACTCCACCCACATCTATTGAACAGGTGAAGAGTCTCATCCCTTGTTCCCTGTTTAGGATGTGGTTTCTCTTTTCCAATCTTTTCACTCTTTTCCTTTTTTTTTTTATTTTTTCAATTGGAGGAGATAGACTAAACTATCGCCCGGTTCACACTCCACCCACGTCTATTGAACAGGTGAAGAGTCTCATCCCTTGTTCCCTGTTTAGGATGTGGTTTCCGGCTTTCTCTTTTCCAATCTTTTCACTTTTTTCCTTTTTTTTTTTTATTTCAATTGGAATAGATAGACTAAACTATCGCCCGGTTCACACTCCACCCACGTCTATTGAACAGTTGAAGAGGCTCATCCCTCGTCCCCTGTTTAGGATGTGGTTTCTGGCTTTCTCTTTTCCAATCTTTTCACTTTTTTCCTTTTTTTTTTTTTATTTCAATTGGAATAGATAGACTAAACTATCGCCCGGTTCACACTCCACCCACGTCTATTGAACAGTTGAAGAGGCTCATCCCTCGTCCCCTGTTTAGGATGTGGTTTCTGGCTTTCTCTTTTCCAATCTTTTCACTTTTTTCCTTTTTTTTTTTTTATTTCAATTGGAATAGATAGACTAAACTATCGCCCGGTTCACACTCCACCCACGTCTATTGAACAGTTGAAGAGGCTCATCCCTCGTCCCCTGTTTAGGATGTGGTTTCTGGCTTTCTCTTTTCCAATCTTTTCACTCTTTTCCTTTTTTTTTTATTTCAATTGGAATCTTCTTCTTCTATGTGCCCTGTCCCTTCAGGACGTAAGCGATCATGGATCTCCACGTCTCCCTATCCCTTGTGGCTCTTAGTATGTTTGCTCCTGTTGCTCCTGGCAACCCCCGTTCCGTCATCCACCTGATCAGACCCTGCAAATATGATATCCCCTGCCTTCCTCTGTCTCTCCTTCCTTCTATCTGTCCAGTCAGTATCAGTTTCTCCAGGCTATCCTTCCTCATTGCATGTCCCAGGAACTTCAGTTGTCTCTTCCTGATGCTCAGCATCAATTTCCTTTTTGTTGCCATTCTTTCGAACACTTCGTCATTGCTTGTATGCTCAGTCCACGATATCCGTAGCATCCTTCTGTAGAACCACATTTCAGCCGCTTCCAGTTTTGTCCTCATTTTCGATGATATTGTCCAGCATTTACAGCCGTATTGAAGAACTGACATCACGTAGCAGTCTAGCACTCTTTTCTTCGTTTCTATTGAGATCTTCCTGTGTGTTAGTATTTTGCTCATCTTCTGGAATGCGTCCTTTGCCATGCCAATTCGCCTTCGGATCTCCGTGTCGCACTTTCCATCTCCTGTTAGAACACTTCCTAGGTACTTAAATTCTTGGACTTGTTTGATTCTGTTATCCCCCACCTGTATTTGGCATTTTGGGTTGTATCTTTTGCTGATGACCATGCACTCAGTTTTCTTAAAGTTTATTTGTAGTCCCTTCTTGTCACTCTCCACTGCTACTTTCTGTATGAGATCTTGCAGTTTCCTTTACATGTCCGCAATCAGTACTGTATCGTGCGCGTATCTTATGTTGTTCAGGTTGTGGCCTCCAATAACAAATCCTGGTGTGTCATCTAGGGTCCTCAAAATATTCTCGCTGTATAGGTTGAACAAATCCGGTGAAAAGACACATCCTTGTCTTATGCCTTTTTCTATCTTTGTGTATCTACTGAGGTCGTTACCTGTCCGTATGCAGGCCGTTTGCTGCCAGTAGAGATTCTTGATTATTCTTATGTCTTTGCCGAAAATGTCGAGGTTGCCTAGCATTTCCATCAATTCTTTGTGTCGTATTTTGTTGAATGCTTTCGCGTAATCAATGAAGCATAGGTACAAGTCTTTCTTCATTTGTAATGCCCTTTCAGAGAGCATCCTAATCATGAATATGGCGTTCCTTGTTCCAGTGTCTTTGACAAACCCGCACTGTTCCTGCCCTATCTCTGGCCTGATTCTGCTTCTCGCTCTATTCATCAGGATTCTGACAATCAGTTTTGTGATGTGACTCATTAAGCTGATAGTTCTGTGTAGTTCGCACTCGTTTGCACCAGGTTTCTTCGGCAGCGCTATAAATATCGACTTGCATAGGTCGTCTGGTATTATTCCGCTGCTATAAATTTTGTTTATTATGTCGGTAATCTTTTCTATGCCATATTCTTCTAAGGCTGTCAGCAGCTCTATCACTATGCCATCTGGGCCAGGTGCTTTGTTTCTGTTCATTTTGGTCATTGCAGCTTCCACTTCGGATTTTAGTATTTCCGGTCCATCCATCTCCTTGTGTATTCTCGGTTGTTCTCTCTTGTCGCAAAAGAGATCCTTTATGTATTCTTCCCATCGCTGGAGTATTTCCTCTTTCTCTAATATGATTGTCCCTTCCTTGGATTTTATGCATCCTGTTGAGGAACAGGTTTTTTGTCCTGTCAGTTCTCTTATCTCTTCATGCATCTCTGCTTAGTTGTTACTGCTCAGTCTTTCTACTTCTGCACATTTGTTGTTGAGCCATTCCTCTTTGGCTTGTCTGCATTTGTTCCTTATCTCCCTGTGAAGTTTTTTGTACTCTGCTCCATGTCTTGGCGTTATTTTTTGTCTCCTTTGCATCATGTGGAGGATCTCTTCGGTCATCCACTCGTTTTTTCTTCTGCGTCTGATTTCCTTTGGGGCTATGTTGTTCGCTGAGGTCACCATTGCTTCTTTTAGTGAATCCCATTTTGAGTATCCTTTTCCAATTTGTTCTTCATATTTCTTTCTCACGCTGTTATTATATTCTTTCTGCAGGGTGAGATCGTCCTCTAGTGTGTCGTATTGCAGTCTTGGTGATATGCTGGGCTTCTTCAGTCTTCGGAGTTTCACTTTTAGTTTGCAGATGACTGGGACGTGGTCACTTCCGCAGTCAGCACCTGGGTATGTTTTGCATTGGACTACTGCGTTCCGGAATCTCTTGTTTATAGTTATATAATCTATTTGGTTCTTCGTGTCCCCTCCTGGGCTTCTCCATGTCCATAAACGTCGTGGGTGTTCTTGGAACCAGGTGTTAGTAATGACCTGGTCATTGGCTGAGCACCATTGGATCCATTTTTCTCCTCTTTCGTTGCACTCTCCTAGTCCGAAGTTGCCGTTCATGTCTCCTTCTCTATCTTTACCTACCTTTGCATTTAAGTCCCCCATTATTATCCTAATTTCTTGGCTTTTGCACTGAGCCTTAGCACTGTCCAGTATTGAATAGAATGATTCTATTTCGTCCTCCGAGCTTTGAGTTGTTGGCGCATAGACTACTATAATAGCTATATTGAGGGGCCTTCCCCGCAGTTTAACCAAGAGGACTCTCTCTGACAGTTGCCAGTATCCAAGTACACATCTCTTCACTTGTTTGTTTAGTATTAAAGCGACCCCTTTTTCGTGTTTTTTACCTCCTGCATATATTATCCTGTGGGTGTCGCTACTGAAATCTCCGTTATTAGGCCATCTTGTTTCACATATTCCTAGGATGCTGATATTCAGTCTGTTCATCTCCTGTTTGACATTCTCTAGTTGTCCACAGTTCAGTGTCCTGACGTTCCATGTTCCTATAGTGAGTTTGTCTTTGATTCGCACAGTTGCAGGATAACGGTCCAGAGACACCTGTTGCTCATGTCATTCTTTCCCAGGCGAGGGACAAATTTTGGAGTAAGATGTCCCTTTTACGCTGTTGGTGCTAACAGTCACCGGATGACGGTCAGGTGGCACCTGTTGCCCATGCCGGTCCTTACTGAGCGAGGAGTTGCTTCCTTGGGAAGTAACCCCCTTCACGCTGTTGGCTTTCATATATTTATTGTGACTATCCATGATTGAGCGGGGGTAGATAGTGGAGTGGTATCCCGTTGCCTTCTCCACGATGGTTTATTGAGACATCACCTCTAGTTCAACTGGAATAGATAGACTAAACTATCGCCCGGTTTACACTCAACCCACGTCTATTGAACAGGTGCAGAGTCTCATCTCTTGTTCCCTGTTTAGGATGTGGTTTCCGGCTTTCTCTCTTCCAATCTTTTCACTCTTACATAGCCCCCTGCACATCAGTGGTGTTACCACCTTGCTCGGGGTGATATGATTAAAAAAAAATACATAAAAGTATGCTGTCTGGGGTTTCTTAAATTTGGGTAGAATCATTTAGATAGGTGGTAAAAATAATGAAAAGGGAGTTGGCTGGATACTGGACTGTGACTGAAGAACTGTGTTCTGAGGTACGGCCAGTTATCTGAAAGAGTCCTTGTGGTCAAACTGAAAGGAAAACCCCTTTAACATTGTGGTTATAGTAGTGTATGCATCAACAACACAAAGTACTGAGGTGGAAATTGAATCTTTCTACTCCATACTGGACAATGCCAAGACTCGGTGTAAAAAAAAAACTGGACATGAAAAAAAGAAACAAATAAACTATATCATATAGTTATAAACAGGAGATTCAGGGATGCTGTTGTTTATTTAAAAAATTTTATTCAGTTGTTGACTATGGCAGTGAGGATTTCCTGGTTATATATAAACTAAGGATGAAACTCTTCAGAATGAAGAAGCCTAGTACAGCACCCAGACTGCAAAACAATAAATTCGTGAATGACCTCAACCTGCAGAAAAAAAGTACACAGACAGTGTAAAAAAGATATACGAAGTACGAACTGAAAATAAAAACTCGAAATGGGATGCACTAACAGAAGTGTTAGTGACCATAAACAGACAACATCATCCCAAAGAAAAACAGGCAAATAATATAAGATATACAGATGATACAATGTTGATAGTAGACATGGAAATGAAACTGTAAGACTTCCTATAGGAAATAGTTAAATAAAATGGAAAGAAAGGACTACATATGAACTACAAAAAAACTGAATGCATGGTAATCAGTAAAAAGTGGAGCTCAAAAGGTCAACTACAAGTCAGGGATACTAAAGTCAAGCAGGTACAAGAATTTAAATACCTGGGAGGTGTTCTAACAGAGGATGGAAAGTGCAACACTGAGATCTGAAGGTGTATTTGCCTGGCCAATGATGCATTCCAGAAGCTGAATACAGTACAGAGATATAGAACAAATTTGCTGATAAAAAAAAAAGTTAGTGCTGGATTGTTATGTGATGTCTGTCCTTCAATATGGCAGTTAATGCTGGACAATCTCATCAAAGATGAAGAAAAGGCTTGAAGCAACCGAAATGTGATTCTACAGAATGATGTTGAGCAACATCGAGATTTTGGAGAGGATAGACACAAAGATGAAACTGATACTTAACATCAAGAAAAGAGAGCTGAAGTTTCTGGGACGTAACGAAGAAAGAGAGCTTGGAGAATCTGATACTCATTGGACAGATAGAGGAAAGGAGAGATAAGGGAAAGCAATGCATGACATACTTGATGGACTTGAGCAGATGGATGGTGGAGCAGAGGTTAAGGGGAATAATAGAAGGGGTTTTATGAATTAGAAGGGATAGGGAGAGGTAGAAGGCCATGAAGTAGAGATGGAATGTCTGCGTTCTGAAGGGAAACAACACATAGAAAAAGACTTTTTCTTTTTATTCCCCTTTCACTTATGTTCAGTTGGTCCAGCAGTTGTTTTGTTTATTTATTTTATTCTTTGTTTATAAAAATTAATTCTGGTTTGTGTGTGTGTGTATATATATATATATATATATATATATATATATATATATATCCAAATTAGTAAATAATTATATTGGATATAATACTACATGCTTAACAAGAAGACTCACAATACATCTCTGTGATGATAGTTCTGTTAAATCTCATTTAATAACATTTAGATACCTACCAAACACTACTCATAACATACTCATTGATAATACAAACAACATCATCCCATGTAAAAAAAAAAAGAAGCTAAAATCAATGGAAGCATTATTGTTAAAAATGAAAAAGCCAACACTCAACAATATCAAATAAGAATATGACCACAATGGGCTCACCATGTTTGGAATATAAAACATTCCTATATCTCTACATACATAGACAAAACAATTTATATATTTGCTTAAAAGTAAAATAAAATTCATCCTTGATAATGACTAATATTATGTCTGAAAAGACTTTGAGAAATAAAACATTAGGATATTTTTTTTGTATTCTGAAAAGAAAATAATTATAAAATCAAACGAAACATTATATAAAAAAAATTGATCATAGCATCTTATCATTTTTAATAAAACTTGCAGATATATTTATAATTTTAAAGTATGCTGTATCCATGGGTTAAAAGGTTCAATACCAGCACAATAAAAAGTGTCACAGGCTAACTTTATGAAGGCTTTTCCTACTTGCTCTACATTTAATCATTTTATAGGATTTTTATCTATATTCAATTCATATATATATATATATATATATATATATATATATATATACTTGTCATTATACTCGTTTTGAAAAACCCTTCGAGTACATATGCAGAAGGAAAAAAAGGTAACAAGAAAAGAACAAGCTAAGCACTTGAACATCAGTCAAAGTACGTAACTCAAAGAAAAAAAACCCAAGACGAGTAACCTAAAACAAAAAGCACTCAATATGCAAGTAGACCAAACAAAATAAATAACTAACCTAGAGAGCCAATGAACCTACCAAGGTTTCACCAAATTGGATCTTCAGGGAAAGTTGGCCAACTTTCCCTGAAGATCCAATTTGGTGAAACCTTGGTAGGTTCATTGGCTCCCTAGATACATTTTTATAGAATCACTGGAAGAGTGTTCTCAATAATATATTCTTCCTAACAAGTAGGTTAATGAAGGTTGTTATTAATATCCAATCCTTTGGAGCTTAACATGCAACACAGGTATTCCACAGGGGTTGCTTCTCATACCAACCCTCTTCTTACTTTACATAAATGATCTGCTTGAGAGTATACTCTGATCATTTGTGAATATATTTGCTGATGATACAATGGTACATGGGTGTACCTCCAAAACTCATGAAGACCAAAGATTACAAGCTGATCTCTCCTCTGATCTAGCTCTAATGGCTCAGTTGGCAGAGAGAAACTAGCTGGTTACATTCAGTGTCTCAGAAACCAAACTAGTCCCATTCTATAATTGCTGATTGAATTCTGAACTATGTCACTTGAGCAACTTCTTTTTGCTAACCACTACTCTGTGGAAACAACTCCAAAGGGGATATTTCCCCAATGACTACAATTTTAACTTGTTCTAGTTTAGGGTTAAATGTTATCTTCACACCTATTCACATAAACTGTGCCTCTTACTCTGTAGCCCTCTACATTGAGTGGACCCCAGGCTTTTTGCAGGTTGAATATCACTGTTATATATATATATATATATACATACACACACACACATCCACATGAGAATGCTTAAAAAATTCTTAGACTGTCTATGAAATGATTATTTCCCAAATTCTGATATTTGATTAAACTTAGGGACATGGTTCAAGTTATCCATCCTCTACATCTGTACGCCAGATGAATAATATCAAGTCTATCTAAATTGAATTTTGGTTTTTTATATAACTTATTTTGCTATAAAGAACATTCATTAATAGTTGTCTATACTTCTGAGGTGAGGTATTGTAATTATTTACACAATTTACATTTTTTGGACTTGTCCTCATCTTTGTTTCTATATTCACCTTCAACATCTGTCTATATTTCTGAGATGAGGTATTGTAATTATTTACACTATTTACATTTTTCGGACTTGTCCTCATCTTTGTTTCTATATTCACCTTCAACATCTGTCTATATTTCTGAGATGAGTTATTGTAATTATTTACGCTATTTACATTTTTCGGACTTGTCCACATCTTTGTTTCTATATTCATCTTCAACATCTGTCTATATTTCTGAGATGAGGTATTGTAATTATTTACACTATTTACATTTTTCGGATTTGTCCTCATCTTTGTTTCTATATTCACCTTCAACATCTCTCTATATTTCTGAGATGAGGTATTGGAATTATTTACACTATTTACATTTTTCGGATTTGTCCTCATCTTTGTTTCTATATTCACCTTCAACATCTGTCTATATTTCTGAGATGAGGTATTGTAATTATTTACACTATTTACATTGTTTGAGCTGTCACCCTCATTTTTGTTGTCATATTCACAACATTTTGGCCATTGTGCACTCCGACTTTCTTAAGGCAATTGAAATTTTGAACTGAACCCTTCCAGATGTCTCAGTATCAGTAATCTCTCAACTCTTTATGTTCTTGATCATTAATAGGATTGCAATTTGAGTGGAGAACTGAGATATATCTCAGTAGAATTATTGTCTTTTTTCAACATCCCATTCAATAAAGAGGAGACAGTGTCTGTGGCCATTTTTGTGCAGTAACATATATTGTTGTTTGTTTTTTCATACATTGTCAATGCTGTTGACTTTTTCAATCAGTCACGATACCACTCCTCTTTCTAGAAGATTAACACAGCACTGCCTAATTTGAGGAAATATCAATGCATTTATATTTACATCATAAAAAGCCATAAATAAGAGGAGAATCAGTAATGTGATAGGTACTGACTTGGCAGCTCGACTACAGCCACTTCCCCACCGACGAAATGTGGCCTTTTTTTGTCTGTTCTATAAATACTTTCATGGCTTCTGCTCTGATGAACTTAAGTCACTGGTGCCTCCCCAACAGGTGTTTACTTGTACAACAAGATTGGCAACTAGGTCCCACCCATTCACAGTTAGGTTAACCAAATGCAGACGACAATTCTACTCCTGCAGCTTCTTCTCTCGCACTTCCCGCCTGTGGAACTTGCTCCCATATTCTTGCTTTCCTGATGGCTACAACCTCCAGGAATTTAAATGCAATGTCAATACTCATCTATTAACCACTTGACTCTAGCTCTTTCCCCACATCATATATCCTTCCCTTTCTCTCCACCTTTGAAACTGTCATCACACCTGCATTCTCAGCTTTCTCTTGCTCCTTTCTAACTAGTTCTTCTTCCTCTTCAATCTCTTCTAATTGATCTTTTTACACTTATGTAGCCCCCTGCACATCAGTGGCATTTCCGCCTTGCTCAGGGTGAAAGGATTAAAAAAAAAAAGATCAGTCCAAATTTTTATATGTAAGAAAAAGGTCAGTTTATCTCGACAAATTTTGTTGTACTTCCAACTCATTTCTAGGATATTATATAATATTCTCTTAAAAAGGAAACTGACAATGTCTGCATATTTGGTCTATATTGTCCACATCCACTCACCTGGTGTATGTTGTTCATTCACCCTCACTTAAACAGTCAAGTCATTTTAGCCATATGACATGAAAATCTATTTCACAGTCATAGCATATAAACCCATATTCATTAAAAAAAACCACACCATTAAAAACAAACCCAACTTCCATTTTTGTTACTTGAAAATGATCAATGATAGTTGCAAGTACATTTCACATAATTTTGGCAAATAACTTCACAATTTCCATCTGACATCCAACAGCTAATTTGAAACCAGGTGACTCATCAAAAAATATACCAGGCCTTCCTTATCTATTATATTTTATAAAACATGTATAAACAAGGAGCTGCTGTCTAAAATGCTGTGTTTAAAGTCCTCTTATGTCAACATGACATATGGAATTTGTCTATATTTCTGAGATGAGGTAGTATTTACAGTATGTACATTATTTGGACGATTGAATTTTGGATGATATTGTCCAACATTTACTTCTATACAGAGGATAGACATCACACAACAATCCGGCTCTCTTTTCTTTGTTTCCAATGAGATTTTCCTGTCTTTCAGTACTCTGGTTAGCTTCTGAAATGTGCCCTTGGCCATACCAATGTGTCTTTGGATCTCAACATCACACTTTCCATCCTCTGTCAGTATGCTTCCCAGGTATTTAAATTTCTTTACTTGTTTTATTTTAAATTCTCTGACCTGAAGTTGGCATTTCTGGGTTTTCTTTTTGCTGATATGTGAAATACATGTTTCCATTTTTTCTAAAACTTAATTGTTGCTCACATGTTTAATCCAGGGTATTCTCAGCATCATCCTGTAGAATCATATTTTTGTTGTTTCAGTCACTTCATCTGTGAGGGGATTGTCTTTAGCATTCACTGCTATATATGAGGACTGATATTACTATGAGTTCACTACTTTTTTCTTTGTTTTTTAAGAAATTTTTTTATCTTTTTTAATACTTGGCTTAGCTTTCAGCAGGCATCTTTTGCTTTCTCAATGTACCTTTGGATTTCAGTGTTGCACTTTCTGTCCTCTGGTAAAACACTTTCCAGATATTTAACTTTTTGTACTAGTTTGATTTTCCTGTTTTTTTTATTTGTAACTTTATTGACAGCAATGCATTCTATTTTCTTGCAATTGATGTATAGTTTGTAGTGGGTTATTTGTAGTGGGTTATTTGTAGTGGGTTATTTGTAGTGGGTTATTTGTTCTAGTGAAACATAGTCATGTGTTGAAACAGATTAACTGAATTTGGCCTCGTTAGTAGATAGCCCACTATAAGTTATAAAAGGTGTTATAAAACAAGAAAACCAAACTGAGTATAGAAACAACATTTTATATATACACATAAAGTAATGTCTTTAGGATGGGTCCAATGGACATTAAAATTTTCATAGCAGTAAATGCCAAAAAAGAGTTTGTGCGTCTGTATGTAGGAGTGTTTGTCAGTTAAGAATGTCTTTGATGTTTCCGCTCTTTTGCTCGGGTAAGTAGCTCAGGGGACAGCGAAGAAGAAGGTGAGAGGGAAAGCTGAGGCAAGCATAGTGGATCACTTGACGAGGTCAAGGAATGTGCTAATTGTGCTCATTACTTTCTCAACTCTGGCGATGCTTTCTGTGTCAGCTTTTTATTTTGTCTTTGTGGGTCCAAGCAGGTCATTTGGAAATTCACACTCGTATTTAATTCTGAGCTTCCCATTGGATGATAAATAATTGATGCTTATTAATTTTTGGTTGTCTGCTGGAACATACACCTGGAGCCAGGTGTGCAAAGACCAGTTTTGGTCATTTGCTTTCTGGACTTCAGAGGGCAAACATCCAGTCCCTCGCTTTGCTTGGTATCACCACAAGTTCTTTCTTCTTGCTTTCCTTCACTACCTTCTGTAGGAGCTCTTATAGTTTTCTTTCTTCGTCTGCTATCAAACTGTCATCTGCACATCTTATGTTGTTAAGATTGTGACCACCAGTAATTAATTTTGATAGGATTTCTCAATGTATCCTAAATCATGGGTGTGCAACCAAGTGGCTAGAACATTTTCTTTCTGATGATGAAGTCACAAAGTTCAAATCTGTCTATGGTTGATTTGTTAGGAATCTGAGTTCTTGATGGTATCATTCTGTAGGAGGCAATCCAAGAATGCAGCACCTTTGGAAAGTTCCTGAAGACCATACCACAGGTTGACCCAAATCTTGTCAGTGAAATTGGGCAGAAAGAACCTTTTGGGAGTGATTGATGGCTCTTCTAGCACAAAGTTCATACTCATTGTGATCAAAGGTTTGTGCGTCCTGGCCTTGTTCAGACTGTTCTTCTTGCTAGATACCGCTCTTACTTCCAGAAACTGTAACTAAGGTCGAATCAGCATATTTGCAGAATAAACCACAGTTGGGCTTTGTGGGTGCTGAACAAATGCAAATGTGCCTGAGCAGACAGTTGCAATGGGGATTAACTAGCTGCCCTAATAGATGAACATCTTTGGTTAGAAGTTGTCAGCCATACATTCTAAATCAGAATTTAATTATCTGATATTGTTTTTTATTCTTTCTTTAAATTTTTAGACTTCCTGGCTTGATCTCTCTCTCTCTGCTTATCTTTTTCTCTTATCACACACATTGTCTAGCAAGTCAACCAGCTGTCACATCCAGTTTTTCAGAAAATTATTAGATTTTCATGATATCTTTCTTTCTTTTCATATTTGGCTTTTCCCTAGATATACACATCTTTTGAAATCTATGAATTAAGTATTTAACTAAAGCGGGGAAAGTTCTGCTACTAACCTGTAAAAACCCTTATTGCCTGAACAGCATAGTGAGAATGATCATATTTAACATTAAGATAGAATTTTCAAGTATATGTATTCAGGGTTATATATTTTCTTAAGATATTTTGAAGAAAGAAGCTGCTCCACCTTCTGTATTCTGTTATGTACTATACCTCTTAAGAACATGGGAGTCATGCAAGTCCATAATTTTTCAACTTTTCTCGGCCAAAGCAAACTTTGTTACTTTCATGTTTTGCCGTCTATTTGCACAAACTCATTACTAGTTTACTCGCAATTTCTTTCTGCCCTTTTTGCCTTTGATATGTCCTACAGGTGTCAAATTCTCCAAAAACTCATTTCTCATGATGTGTTTCAGAAATTTCTACGACCTCTTTGTGATTCTGAGTCAGTTATCAACTCAGCATCTATGCTGATGGCACAGCTATTTACTACTGTTGTATATAGTCAAATTGACAGCTGATCTAAAAGAAATGACCTATATTCTAATAACTAGAGCAAAGAATGGCTTGTCAACCAGTATTGTAAAAACAACTATAGAGCGTCTCATGAAAGTTCCATCAGATGATAACCTTTGACTCAGGCATGGTTTTTTTTTTTGGGTGGGGGTGCCAATTCAATATTAACATAGCTTTACTATCATCACCATCATTATCATCAATAATAAATCTGTTCATGCTGAATTCCTGTAACATTATCTTGCACAAGTAAATGCAAAATATATTGTTCCATTGTTAGAAAACGCTTTCTGCTCAAACTTAAGCCTTAGATGTAAATGGTGATCATCATGTTGCCACATTAGATATCTCAAAGACATGCATCTGACAGGGTTTGGCATTCTGGTCTTCTTCACAAGTTGAAAGGTTACAATAATTCTGGATGAATTTTTGAACTGATTTCATCTTTCTTATCAAATCGCCACTCTTTATTTATTTGCATTAATGCAGATATTCCCCATAACTCTATCCTGGGGCATATGTTGTTTCTAATTTTTATCAACGACCTCCCTGATGGCATCAATTCACTACTCAGTATCTATGCTGATGAAACAGGTGGTCTAAAAAATAACATATAATCTGTTGTTAACTGGTGCAAGAAATTGCTTGTTAATTTTAATGCCTCCAAAATAAGTTTTCTACTAATGGAGAGTAACGCATTGCTAGCATCGTCTGCTGAGATGAAGTGAAAAAATTGTATTGAATCAGTTGCTAGGTTTGCTACTACAAAAGTTGCTTCGCTCTGTCAAGCTAGATAATTTTTTGTCTTGAATATATCTCACATATTTATGTTTACCATTTACCCATGCTGAGAATATTGCTGCCACATATGATCTGTAGCTCCTTCTATATGTTCTGATATCTTTCAGAAAATCCAAATAATTTGCAATTTTATTAGTCCTGATTTGGTATCTCAGCTTCAGTCACTTTTCCCATCACCATAATCTAGCTTCTTTATATTAAATACTTCTATGGTAATTGTTCTGATTAACTTTCTTTATGACACTTAGTATTTATGAATTGAAACTTGTTATTGCAATGTCGATTGTTATTAATTCTTGTTCATTTACTGTTCACTGTCTTTAATAGTATTTATTTCATATTCTCAGTAACCTCTTGTGTCTTAGTGGCTTCATTGCCTTGCTTGGAGTGAAATGTTTAAAAAAGAAAAGTACAAGTGCCCATTTTGTTCTCATTTTCCTTAAAACTTCCTCATTACTTACATCATCCATCCATAGTATTCTCAGCATTCTTCTGTAGTCACACATCTGTTGACTCAAGTCATCTATTAGGAAATTGTTCAGTATTCATTGTCATATAGAAAGATTGATATTACATAGTTTTTCAACACTTTTTATTGTTTCTTACAAAATTTTCCTATTTTTTCATGCTTTGTTTAGCTTTTAGAAGGTGTCTTTTTCTTTTCCAATGTACATTCATGTTTCTGTATCACATTTTATACCATCTGTTATAGCACTTCCTAGATCATTAAAGTTTTGCATTTGCTTGATTTTTATATCTTTATTTTGTAGCTAATGTCTTGGACTCTTTCTTTTGCTAACAATAATACATTCTGCTCTTTAGTCTGTTTTCTCAATTTGATCAGGGGCTTTAAAGAAGGTTGCTTAACCTGTTATGCAGAAACACATCTAAAATTTGAACTTCTATCATCATGACTAGTAAATTTATCTCACAGGCCTTATTTATCATTCATTGCCAAACAAGAGTAGATTTAATAAATCAATAAGAATGGTAATATTTACTGTTTCCGTGTAATTAAACTATTATAACTTGGTAGGAACAGTTATAATATTGTCTCAACTGACTCCAATGTTATTCTAATGAACACTATCTGAATTCAGTCTCTAGAACACACTTTGAGTTATCTATTCAAGGTGTCTTCCCTAGATCATTTGTGTTAACAAGGGTATCTAATTTACTCAGTGACATTGCTCCCTTTTGAGATTTTTTATTTTATTTCTTAGGATTCCCCCTCTCCTATTTCTGGTCAGTTTGCCTGTAGTGAACTTTGTATTTTTTTTTATTTATGTATATATTCTTTTACTGGTACTCATACTTAGGCATTCAACAAATTCTTGGGTTGTTGGTCCATCAAAGATATTATACAGAACTTGCATAGGTTCTAACTTTCTTGCAGTCTTTTATTCATTAATTCTTTCTTTAACTGATTCCATTGCCTTTTGTGTTCTCAATTTTTTTTTTTTCACCATATCTTTTCCTTCTCATTTTCCTTTCTGTCTTTCTTTCTTCTTTTACAATTGTCTTCAACTATTATTTGAAATTATGTCTCAGAAAGATTCAGCTTTGGAAAAACATTTCCCAACATTTAATTTTGCGAAAATTTCTTCTGGTCTTGGTAATGGTAATGTGATTAAACGTTTGTTTAACGAGTCAAAAAATCAGCACGAATATGAATTTTCTTTCTTTTTTCCTTTTATTACATACACTGCTGGTGCTGCGCATTTTGAATTAATAATTTTTTCAATTACATCTACATTTCCAAGTCTGTCAAATTCTTTATTGACTTAATACAAAGCTGCAAATAATATTCTGTTCCTTTAAATTTTTGCATAGTTTTTTTTTAAACTGGTGACTTGTTCACTTTCATTTTGGCAATAAATATTTATAGGTAAGCCCTATAACTTGAAAAATGTCATCCAGTTAGTACAGAATAAATTTGTAGTATTTCTTAATTCTTAGCTTTTAGGCACTTGTTATAAAATGAAATGATGCAGGTCATTTTACCAATAACAGATCATTTCTCACCCCCACACACCATATGCAATTTTCAAAGTTCTTTTTAATATAGATTTTGTATTTGCTTTTCATGCTGGATCAGTGCTTATTTTGATATAACTGCCAGTGTCTAGTTGAATTTTTATTTACACATTATTAATTTTCACGTACACAAATTTTTTATTTTTGGATTTCGGCAATTATTTTTTATGTCTCAACACAGTGTACAATTTTTTTTCTCTAACGACTTTTTCTTTTTCAGATTTACAGTGTGAATTTTTATGTCCTACTTTTCCTCTTTGTAGCATTTTGAATTTTTTAAGGGACAGTCATCTCTGTGATGTACCATTGCACATCTAAAATATGGATTTATTTTTCATTTTTAGCATTTTTCTTTGGCTTGTATATATGCATATTATTTTCTTAAATCTCTTCTGTATCACATCTCAGTTTTAGGATTCTATTTCATCCACTATTTCTTGTAGTGTTAGTTCTTTTATTCTGTTCCAGTTTTATTAGGATTATAGCATTTATTTCTGTCTTTTTAGCTGTTAATCCCTTTCAGAAAATTAATCCTTTAAACATATCCAAAGTCAACGCATTCAATTTGAATCTTTCATACTCATTGTTAATGATTCCGGTATATGTAGATAAAAATATGCTTTTTTTTTTTTGTCAGATTCATACTCTTCTAATGAGTATTGAATAACAAACTTTTCTTACTTAAAATTTTAGTTGGAATACTTACCATTTCTAAAAAGAAAATGCCTCCTGGTTTTCTCAAGAGTACAGAATTATATTATTCATGTTCTACTGGTGTAAACTTTCTCAATAAAAGTCTTATTTTTATCTTGTCTTACCAGTCACTGCATTCTTCCATGTAAAGTTAATTGTATCTTCTAATACAGCAGAAAAGGTAATACCGTCATCAGAAATGTATGTGAATTCAGCTATGGCATTTTGACACTACTTTGAGAAGGAAGGAAATTAGGGAATTTTTCATTTTTTTGGAATTTACATTTTTTGTTGTTTATAGACTTCCAACAACAAAAACTGCTGCTGTTGTATTTTTACCACTTGGGTTAATAATTCTGACATATTTAAGAATATCTGATGTTTTTTTTTTTTTTTTGCACAGCAAAGAAAAATTACACCAACATCGTTCTAATTTCTTGTTACCACTGTTATTATGTGCCTTGCAACAAAAAACATTTTTCCTACTCCAAATAAGTTTTGATTTTTCGTTGCCACTGTTATAACTCACTATTAATGGTTATGATACTGTCTTGACTGGCTCCGATGATACCCCAATGAACATTTTATCACAACTCTCTCGGAACTCTGATGCTGAACTTTCTTTGAGTTCTTTATTTAAGGTGTCTTGTCTTGTTCATTTGTGTTACTGGGGTTTGTTATTTACTACTCAGCAGAAACATTTTGCATTTTTTGACTGCTACAAGTCCAGTAACTATTATACTTCTTTTCAGTCTGGGAGAAAGTTTCTCTTTGAAGTAGTGTGGAATTTTAACATCATATCATTATTTGCTCTTTGAGTTCCTTGTGCTATCCATGGTAGAGGTTTCTTTTGTTGAAAGTTCTCAAGTGATATGGTTTCTCTTACGTGGTAGAGTTTTTTGTTTGGGATTCTGTAGCAAAGACTCTCCTCACTGAGTGTATGACAGAGCTATTTTTAAACATTGATTTGAGAAGGTGGCTGTCTGCAGCTGACAGTTTAGATATTTCTGAATGGCACTGCTTATGACATCCATATGTTAGTTTTGATCTGATAAGTCTATTTTAGAATATGATGAGTTTTTATGCTCATATTTTCTTTTAGATAAATTCTTGAAGGGTTATATGAAACAACCCTTAGCATGGCCTATTCTATGTTCAATTTCTTTATCTTCTACACTACGTTCATTATAATTGATTCATTTAAAAGGTAACTCAAGTGTTTAGCAATTATCTATTCTACATCCTGAATTTTTTGATGGATTTAAGATACGGGCCCCCACTGCTTTTATTAATTCTTTGGAAAGGTTTAACTTAAGTTCTATTTCTTGAAATACTTTGTAGAGGCTGTTTATATATATATATTTTTCAAGATAATTCTTATTTCAACTATGTATACCTATGTCATCATTATACTCCTCATCAATACACTGACCTCAAGAGGGAAAGCAAGATCATTAATTTCTGTTTGTAGATATGGGTTTTGGATATTGAATGGGATGCTAAAATAATTCATGCCCATCAGTGCTTATGTATAGTCTAAAAAGTGATGAAATCAATTTGGGTTCTTGTTACACTCTTATAAAGTAGTGTATTGGTGATGTGGACATGTGTTGTGGTGCAGTGGATATCGGCTTGGAACGAGAAATCGGGTTGTGGAGTTCAAATTCCAGTTGAATTTTTTGCATTCACTTATACACAAATACCCTTGGGAAAGGTATTAATCCATCTCTTTCCTCCAGTTAAAGGTTAAATAACAGGACAGATTGGGTTTTATAGACTTGGCTGGCAATCAATATACAGAAGAAAGTAATGGCAACCTACTGCGGGATAATCTTCTGCCCAGTCAGTCATGTCTCTTTCGAGACATGATCACCTAAGCATGTATCACGTATGGCACTTAACTGATTGGTGACATCATAGAATAGAACTGACAGTGTTCAGACCCTGCCTGGGGCAGTTAGTGTTGGCTTCACAGTAATGTGTTTGAATATATGAATGAGTCCTCATCTATTTATGGATAAATAGTAAAGAAGTTGGACACTTTAGTATTCAGTCACTAATTATATGCCAGGTGTCAGTTATTTGCATGATATGATATCCTATTATGCAAATCTTCCAGAAGGCCTTAAAAGCATAATTGATTTCAGTGTCTCCAATTTGAGTTTGCATTCTTAGGTTGTTCCTTTTCTTGGCAAACATACATTCTACCTTATTAAAATTAATACTTCATATTTTCTCTTCACTTTACTTAACTACCTTCTGTATGAGTTCCTATAGATATCTATCAAACCTGGCCAACAGACACATCATGTTGGTACATTGCTTCCAGTACGATCACCAAAGTTAAGCAACATTGAGTCATGTCAGTACCTAGATGAGTAGCTGCTTGGGAATACCAGATGATGTAGGCTTGGATGCATGGATAGTGTAAGGTATAATGGCTCAGAATTATTAATCTGAGAGCTAAGTTCTAATTTTCATTTGATTGGTTATATTCGCTTAAACATAATTAACCTTTGGAAAGGTATGAATCCACCTTTTCTCTCTCCAGTTATGGGTTAATCAGTAGAACTTGTATCACTAAAACATTATTTTACTTTGCTAAAGAAATTCTTATAATCTAAAATATTTTCTGGCTTTAAATAACCTGCAAGTGTTGATAAGCCATAGAAAATGAATAAATGAATCAGTCAATCTGCTATTAACACTGTTTTTGTATTTACTGAATTTATTTTCTATCTTTATGATGGCAGTTTGTTGCCAGTATAAGTCTTGGATTCTATTCTTCTTCTTTATGTGCTGTGCTTGTCCAGAACATAGGCAATCATGAATTTTTACTTGCCCCTATCACTTGTTGATCTTGACACTTTTTTTTCTTGGTATCTCTCCCAAACATTGCTATATCATTCCACTTTGCTCATGCCTATCAAGTATGTCTCATGCTGCTTTTTCCTGTTTCTCTTTCCCTCTATTTGTCCTGTGAGTATTAGATTCTCCAAGCCCTTTCCTCATTATGTATCTCAGAAACCTCAGTTGCCTCTTCCTGACGCTAAGAATGTTTCCTTTTCATTTGCATGCTCCCCAAAACCTCATCATTACTCACATGTTCAGTCCATGGTATCCTCAACATCCTTCTATAGAACCACATTTCTGTTGCTTCAAGTCTCTCCTTCATCTTTGAGAAAATTCACTGCTGTATAGGAGGACAGATATTACATAATAGTTCAGTACTCTTTTCTTTGTTTCCAAGAACCATTTCCAAATATTTCAAAGTTACCAAGCAGTTCTTTGTGACATAGATTATCTTACATTTTTGCATCATCCAGAAATATGTTTGTGTAAGCATTTTTGTACATTTACTGAATTGTCTAATCATACACATGTGGTTTGTTCTGAGCATAGGTTTTGGTTTATTCAAATATCCTTCCCAAATAATGATTGAATAAATTTGGTAGGCTAGGGAAACTTTAACAGCATCAACTTGGAATTGTTGCAATTATATACTTTGCAGGAATAAACAATAACTATAAAACAACAGTAAACCAGATTGTCATGCAGCCCATTACTAATGAATTTCAATCAGTCTTCTATTATTGTAGTCTTAGTAGATTAAACTAACCTTATCAAAAATGATTTCACCATATTCTTCATCTTTTTTTTCTTCATTTTTAAATATGATTTTTATTGTTTATTTTAGGCTGTTCATATAGGTTTGCTTATGAGTTTAAAGAGAAATATTTTGAAGTTTTTTTTTATCTGATGGATGTCAAAAATATTGTTTTAAGTTGATAACTTTATTTGTGATTCATCTGACCCCAAATATAGGAACACAAAAACAATTATATTCTTTCATGTCCTCCTTTGAAAAGTGACACAAACAGTTTTCTCATTATTGAATGCCCAACCATGTTTTTTTTCAATCCCATGATTCATTGCTCTTCTTTTATTTCATTTTGTACATGACTGAATTTTTCCCTGATTTCTGCTGTTACTGCAGTATTTATCTTCAGTTGCTTTTTTTCAGTTTTTTTTTTCAAATCTTATTTTCACTTAGTTTTTGTTCTGTTTTCGTTGTTTTGTTGAGCAAAACGAAAAGAAACAAAAATAAAAAAATCCTTAAAGTTAATAAAAGTGAAAAGAAAAAGCTTCATAATGTGTATTCCTGTGGAAATGACAATCCCATTGCTCTCCCTTGACACTCTTTATTGTACAGGAAATTAAACAGTGGCCATTTTGTTTTTAGCAATCAGTGCTTAACAGCAGTTTTAAATTGGAGTTTACACTTTAAGTTAATCGTGTTTTTTGTATGATTGGATAAACATATATGAAGGAAAGATATAAAATGTATCAGATTAATGATGACAAGTAAAAGATAAAAATTGAGAAAATGGTTTGTTAAAAAAGAATTTTTTTCTTTTTGGTCTGTGGATGTAAATTGATGATAGACAAGGAAATAGAGCAGAGAGATATATTGATAGATAGACTTATTTGTAGAAGGTGTATAGGATGGAAAAACAAATAAGGGAAGACTTGAAAAAGAAAGGAATACAGATAAGAGGAAATGAGAAAAATTAAAATAAATAGAAATTAAGAGAAAGTGATTTATAAATATTGTGAGAATGGAAGAAAAATATTGAAAATGTATCTGAGAAAAACAAACAGAAAAAGAAATGTTCAAAATTTTGTTTGAATAATACTGAGAAGATGGGTATTGTCTCGATTTACAATAAGTCACACAAAAAAGAGTTAATGATAAACTAAATGATGTTGATGGATTCAATCATTTTCTATAGCTTATCAACCTTTTACAGGTTATTTAAAGCCAAAAAATAGTAAATTCTAAGAATTTTCTTTTAATCGATATCTAAAGGAACAAGAGAGAATTCAAGTCTTTCTCAAGGCTATCTGTACTTAAGTAAATATAAAAAAAACACTGGAATTAGAAATCGGTTCTATGATGAACAATTCCAAGCCATTATTCATTATATAACCTGCACATCAAAGTTGACAGTGTCTGGTATTCTCAAGTGTTCACCCATCTAGGTACTAACCAGGCTTGATGTTGCTTAACTTCAGTGTTTGTACTGGAACTGGTGTTTCGATATGATATGGCTATAAACTGATAACCTAAAGAAACAAATTGAGAAATAATGTGATTGAATAAATCTTAGTCAAAAAATACTTCTTTTCCTAATTCTCTCAGAATTTTATGCGGTTTCCATATTTTGGCAAAATATCAGTTGAGACATTGCCATTTTTGATCCTGAAATTATGCTGCTCTTAAGTTCTCATGGAGTTTTGCTGTTAGTATGACATCATCATCATACATTTCACATATAAAATAAAAGGGTCAAGTTACTCTTCTGAAATTAAGGTAAAAACATTCATAAATTGTTTATGAAACTCTTAATCTTCTTTTGTAGAAAGATTCATGCAAATTCATTGGTTAAAAGAAAGGAAAGAATACAATGAAAAAATATATAAGGATTATAGAGAATGAAAGGAATAGGAAAAGAAAAAAGTGATAAAAAGAAAGGAAGAACAAATGTGATATGGCTTTCACATTGAAACACCAGTTCATATACAATCACCAAAGTAATGCCGAGTCCGGTCAGTACCAAGAATGGTGACAGTTTCAGAATACTAGAATGCTTGGATGTGTGAGTGGTGTTATGGATATACAGCTCAGAATTGGAAATCATGGCACCAAGTTTCAATTCCAGTTGGTTTTGTTACCTTACCTTTGGGAGAGGTATGAATTCACTTCTTTTTCTGATATGGGTTAATTAATAGAACTTGTATCATTAAAAATCATATTTATTACCAAAATTTCTTAGAGTCTGAAAATAGTTTTGGATTTAAATAACCTACAAAAGTTGGATAAGCTGTAAAATACAAATAGTTAAAATAATATAAACAGAGAAAGTATCTGGCTAGTAAAAACAAAAAGGAAGAAAAAATAAAATAAAAAATAAGGGATGAAAAAGTTAAGTATAGTATAAAGAAAAGTAAAAAGAATAATAATACTGAAATGAGCTTGGTAAAAGAAAATGGGTTAAACAAAAAACCTTGTTAGAGAATTTGAGAAAAAATATCCATGAGAAAAAGAATAAAAAAAACTGCAGGGAGTGTGGTGATACTGACCGAGCATAGCGAGAGACCAGATGTTTGCACTCTCACGACCAAAAAACAAATGACCAAAACTCGTTGGTATGCATCCAGCTTCACGCAGATGTTCCGGTTGAAAACTAAAAGTTAATTAAATATTAAATTCCAGTTTGCAAGCCTACACAAATTTTATTTATCGGCCAATGGGAAGCCCTGAATCAAATACAAGCGTGAATTCCCAAATGATCTGCTGCGATCCAAAAAGTCAAAATAAAAAAGCCGATACAGAAAGCATCGCCAGACAGAGATCGACTCACACAGACAGACTCAAGAGAGACGAGTGGAATTAGTATCTCCCCTTGACTGACATCAAACGGTTTACTATGCTTGCCTCCCTTACCTCTCTTTTCCTTCTTTGCTGTCTCAAAACTACTTACTGACCAAAGGAGCAAATAATCAAAGACATTCCTTACTTACAACGTTCCCACATTCCTAAGCATTAATTCTCTTTTCAGCATTTATTGCCATGAACATTTTAACGTCCATTGGACCCATATTTAAAGGAATACTTTAATTGTAAAAACCTTAATTGATATGTGTATATATAAAATGCTATTTCTCAACTCGATTTGCTTTCTTGATTTATAATCTTTTTATGATTTATGTGGGCTATCTACAACAAGGCCAAATTCTGTTCATCTGCAACAATATACAACTACCCTTCAAAAGAACGCCTACCCACTATAGGAGAATAAAATAAGACATTATAACAAAAACTGTGAATACATGATGAAATAGAAATTTAAATGTAAACTTGTTCATAAGGTTCAAAAGAACCTGTATATCATGATGAACTTTATTTAAGGCTATCACCCTCCTTCTGACATTTCCTATATCTAACCTCTCTTTCTCTTCACCTTCCCCTATGTAACCCCCTGCGCAAATGAAATGATTAAAAAAAATATATCATGGTGAACTTTATTTAAGGCTATGTCATAGCAATGAATATCATCTTGAAATGAGAAATGTGAGTGCTAAATTTGAATTCCAGTTGAATTCATTGTATTCCTGCAAATAACCTTGGGAAAATTATGATGATAAAGGGATTTGCATAGTGTTAACAGTTCTACCTATAAAGAAGATGTATTACAAAAGAACTTGCCTGAACCCACCAGTATGAGGTTGTTGATCAGTTTCGCTACCTTGGTGACATATTAAGTGCAGGTGGAGTCACATAAAATGAGAGGAAAGCTATATACCACCTGTGTTAGAAGTGTTATGTTATATGGTAGTGAAACCTGTCCACTTAAGGAAGTTGATATTAGCAGAATTGCTCAAACCAATATGCCAATGGTACAGTGGATGTGCAATGTCAGTCTTAGGGATAGAAAATTATCAAAGTAATTAAGAAATAGGCTGAGTATTTCCAATATAACAGATGTTATGCATCAAGCAAGACTTAGATGATTTGAGCACACGTTGTGAGAATAAAACATGGAAAACCTAGTCAGCAATTGTATGGTCAATGGACAAAGAGGGACAAAGACGGATAGCTAGACCATGTAAAACATGGACTTAGGTTATTAGTGAAGATATAAGGAAGAGTTTACAGTCAAGCCTTTTGCAAAAGTGAGCAGCCTGGAAAAGAACCATTCAGAAAACCTCATCCAGCCCATGCTCGCATGAAAATGGACATTAAACTATGATGATGACAAAAGCATTGTTGGCAACAAACCAAGACATTCACCTGAACAGTGTAATGGTAAGAGATCATTGATGGTCTATGCTCCACTGGGAGTGATGGGGCTAAGGAATGTCATAGTGCACCTTTTGTCCAGAACTGGAGATCTATTTCAAATCTCGTTGTTTCACTGGGGGCAAATTTTTTTAGTTTTGGTTTTGGATTTTTCATTTTCATTGGGTCAAAGTGTAATTTTACCAAGAAGTGTATTTTGAACTCGGCAGTGCAGGGAGATGGCCCTGAGTGTGAAAATGCAATGTGCAGGCTACATTTTGTTTTGACAAACAGAGGTAAAAAAGAGTCAGCACCTGAGGTGGGACAGAGTTACTAGAAGTGCCAGATGTCAATGAGATTATTTAAGTAAAGTTTGTCATCAGTTTGACAGTCAGTTTGCAGGCAGTGTTCGAGTGAAGAACACAGAAGGGACAAGCTAGCTGGTCAGCTGCTTGTATGTGCATGCCTAGTCCTACCAGATCTGACCCACCTACTATACTTATTGCCAAGTAAACAAAGAGTGAATAATATATAATTGTGTATTTTATATAAACATGTTGATGTCCATCATTTTGCACTGTGAAAAAGTAAGTCACTTTGGATCCAGTTTTTATTTTCATCATTTTATAACAGAGAAGAATTTTGTCATTTATCAATATGAAGAAGATACTCATATTTTGGTTCAAGTTTATTTTCATCAAAGCAGCATATAACAGAAGTGGTATACAACTTAAGCTTATTTAATTGAACTATTTATAATATTTATTCATTTTCTTCTATTTGAACTTGCTATATTATTTTGTTTTCATTGTAAAAACAAATATTGTTCGTTGTGCCTGATTAACTAAGAAATGTAATTTTAGAAACTTGGTCTTGTTAATTAGATGTTAATTTAACATTTTAAATTACATATTAATTGTAGTTAGAACTTAATAAAAAATATATGTAAGATAAAGAGGATTAATTTTTCAAGCCAAGTTAATCTTTTCATCTCTGTTTTTCTTTAAGTTTCTACAGCAATGAACTGCTATAATCACAAACTGAAGCTAAGACTCTTTGGTCAGAGTGGAACAAAATTTGAGACTTACACTATGACTTGGCTTGAATAAAGATCGCCATGTAGCATATGAAAACCTTTCAGATATATTCTGGAGAAAAATTGAATTGGCCAAGTTTTAATTTTTTTATGAATGTTTTCTTTTTTCTCATAGAGTACACCTGATGAAGGCCAAAGAATACATCAGCTGAAATGTTAACAATAACAAGTACACAAAGGAGAGGTTTGGTTACTTGCAGGTTAAGTGTAGTGACTGTCTCTATAATAAAATCCTGATCTTTTTTTCCTTTTTTATGTATTTGCTACCATTTTAGGCAAGTAAACATTTAGTTTTCAGTGACAAGAGTTAGTATTACTGTTGGTTGAAATTTTTAATGTATTTCACTTAAGAAATTTTCAGAAAAATAACCTTTTCAAACCTACTAACTCTTATTGCTCTTTCTTGTATTGATGAGTGTGGCATGTCAACGTCTTCATTGGATCATTAATTTTCTATTCTACTTACATATGCTATCTATTTTAGGTGTTGCTACTGTTAGAAGTCTTCAAGTAATGTTTTTCATTTTTATTTGATAAAGTTAATTGCTTATGATCTGTAATGAATGTCTGTAACATTAGATTAAGGGTTATCTGAAAGGCCTGAAGGACTCATTCTCTTGAAGCCATTTACTAGTTATTTAATTTGTCTATAGCTGATAATTTAGACACAGAACTTCATATATTGATCGAACCCACCAAAATAAATACGTATGAACCACTAGAAAGATTACATTTCACCAGTCTTGCAACTGGAGAGTTCCTGCATTTAATATCCTCAAAATATATGTTTCAGCTACTGGAAAAGTCACTGAAAGAAATGACCACCTATTTTAAACATTAATCAAAAAAATTAATAAACAGATATCTGGGTTGAAAGCCAGAAAGGTATTCATACATGGTTTGTCTTGTGTAAGCTGACCTGTCAGAGACCATCACTCTTCAGGTCAAATCTTGGTTACTATAGTGATATCACAAACTTCTTCACAATAACTGTTACTATAGAAATTACTGGAATATAAAAGGAAATTTAACAAAAAAACAAAAAAAAACACCATAAATTAGAAAAACAGAGCAAAAAGTTGAATAAATAGAACTCAGAATTTAATACAACATATTTGAATGAATTCTTACTGCCAAAAAAGAAAACAAAATACATCTCACACATACATAATGGCTGGCTAGTCCTATCTGAGGATGCCCATCTACCAGGGTGGCTAGCTACTCCCTGTTGCAGATGCTTACTTAGGTATATTTTTGTTTGTTCAACATCCAAAGAGCTCACCTGTGTTTTGTACTACAACTGTGTTGAGCAGATCTAGGGAGAGAGAACATTGTTTGGTGTAATGAACAGTCTGAACAAAGTCAGTATATTTAAATCCTTGGTCACAATGCCTTGTTACTCCATGCTAGTACAGCCATCAATGATTTCCAAAGTGGCTTGTCTGCCAAATTTCCCTCATAAGGTTTGGGTCAATCCATGCCATGGCTTTCAGGGACATTCTAAAATATACATACGCACATACTTTTGTAATGCTAATATTGTAAATCAGAAATACAAGTATAATTACGCTTTTAAACAGTACCATGTTAGACACTTATTCTTCTTCAACTCTACCACCTCTAATCCCAGCAGCACAGTACCACTTAAGAATGAGGTTGACTGGATTTACTCCCCGTCAATCCGTGTTTGAACACAAATGTCAGCAGTGACACATTATTCCGATGACACATACATACAGGATACAATGAATAATTGTTTTCTAAATTATGCAAAATAAAAATAACATTGACATCTAATTTCAAGAGATATATTTACCAAATTTACACAAAAATATCTTTAAATACTAAAGAGTAAATTTATTCAATAAAATTGTCATTGACTTCAACCAAAGCCTACAAACGGCTTTGGAATCACCTGCAACTCTTAGGGATGGACTTTTGTTCACTAACTTAATGAATCCTGTCATAATCCATTCCTCCAGTTCATCTTTGATGTTAGAAGGAGTTTTGTTAGTCTTTCTTGCTAAATTGCACCCCACACATAATAATCAAATAATAATCAAGGGGTTGCAGTCTGGGGAATTAAGTGACCAGATTTAAGGGGGGATGTGGTCGCAGAAATTGTTTGACACAGCCATGACTGGGTTCTCCTGCTTGTGTGACATGGTGCAAAGTCCTGTTGCCAGACATAGCTTCTTCCATCAGCCACCTTCTTGAACCAAGGCAGAACTATCCCCTCAAAGCACTTGATCTCAGCCACCATGTTGAGTATGTGGCACTGTGAAAAAAATAATGGAAGTATAATGTTGCCATCACTTGTGATCACACTCTAAACACTTTCATATTCAACCATCCAACTCTTTCCAAATCATCTGCACCATCTGAAATGTTAGTATTGTAGCTTCTGGTGTGAATGCCAAGCAGTACAGTATGCTGTTTGAGAATTGTGTCATGGTGCACTTTTTCTCACAGATGGTGCCCAACTGACCCTACTCTACTGTGCCACCAATAAAATCAAACAATGCAGGTAATCAAAATTAAAAATATAAAATGTCAACAATTTGCATACACACACACCCACACATTGCTGGAGGTAAATTGCTGACATTTTATATTTTTAATTTTGCATTTTAACATTTTATATATATATACATATACATATATATATATATATATATATATATATATTAGTTGAATATTTTTACTCTTCTTGCTTTTGTTTCGGTTTTTTAACATTTGTACTAGCCCAAATGTGCGTCATGGTGCAGTGGATATCAGCTTGGAACGAGAGATCGGGAAACCAAGTTTGAATTTCAGTCGAATTCTTTGCATTCACTTATGCACAAATACTCTTGGGAAAAGTATTAATCTGTCTCTTCTTTCCAGTTATGGGTTAAATAATAGGACAGGTTGGGTTCTGTAGCCTTGGTCGGCAACCAGTCTACTGCAGAAAGCAATGGCAACCTACTGCAGGATCATCTTCTGCCCAGTCAGTCATATCTCTTTCAAGACATGATCGCTCACATATGGCAAATAACTGACTGACTAGCCCAAATTACTTTGACAACCAATCTATTTTTTATTTATTCATTCCCCACCCTCACCACTTTTTCGTGTCTTTCTTAAAATTTTTTTCCTTCATGTTAGGTATATAGTTTGAGGTTTGGTTTTCAATTTCAGTTCTGTGAACCATCTGAGGATCACTTCATAGCATGAAACTTTTAGTCATGGTTATGTAATGTCCCCTGGATATTTCTAGGTTATATTCCTGCTCTAATTTTGGAGAATTTATTCCTTGGTTGATTGATGGAGCACTTTGTGCCCTTTCAAGTTGTTAATTTCCTTGCATGATCTTATTTGTTTTTCTTTGCCTTAAGCATAGTTCGCTCAGATGGTTGTTTTTTTTATTTTTTTATTTTTTATTCTTAAGTTTGGTAATGTGGCAGTGGTGGGTACATATAGATAAATATAGATTTAGATAAATATATATATATATATATATACACAATTGGAAGCAAAAAATAGATATACAGACAATTTGCGTATGGGTCAGGCTCAGGGCTGGGTTTATTATGAAGAAAAATAAGTAGGTGCGTCGGGTGTCAGGTGAAGGGAGCACCACAAAAATTGTTATACGATATGGTGCACATTTAAATAAATTAGTTGAACACAATATTTGAATTTGCCAGGCACCATAGGGAGACAAGTGTACCTGTGTATTACTAATCTATAGGATTTAATTTTTGTGAAAACTCACAAAGATTACTTTCTAGTGCACTTGGTACTATTCTGGTTGTATGCTTATGTGCTTCTGTAATGTGTTGATTTGTTTATAACATAATTTCTCATCACAGTTCAGTCAATAATCTGGTTGGGGCACATTTGAGAGTGGTTGCAATTTGTTCTTTCTTGCCGGGTTCCAAGGGCATTGGTGGTGTTCTGGGTCAGAACTAACAATTAGCCTCTTTTGATGTTTATATCTGTGTTGGTTCCTGCTATATTTATTTCCAGCTCATATTATCCTAATGTATATTCCAGATGAAACTCATTCCTCATTAATGATGGCTAGGCTGGTTGATTTTACATGTCAGCCTTTGTTAGCTTATTCAGTGCCAAATTTTGTATGGGAACACCTAGTGAGAAGAGAATTCACTACTAATTAGTAATGGTCAGCCAGACAAACCTTGATGTTATTTAATTGATTTTTATGAAATGTCAGCCCTAATTGTTTTGTTCAGGATCAAATTTTGTATGGGGCACCAAGTGAGGATTTTAAGACTTGTCAACCATCACTAGGTTATTCAATGTCAAATTTTGTATAAAGTACCCTGTTCTCACTCCCCTTAAATAGTGATTTTCTAAGTGTTGCTTAGATGTGGCACACAGTGAGAATCAAACTCACTCCCTATTAGTAATGGTTGGGATGGTTGATTTTGCAAAATATCAGCCTTTGTTGGGTTATTTAGTGTTGAAATATTGTATAAGGCACCAAGTGAGGTTTGAACTCACTATTCAGTCATAATGGTCAACCAGAATAGCTTTGCTTACCATTACCCCATATCAAAGCACCAATGAAGAGAGGTATCTAGGTATAAATTGATATATATTGAAGCATAGACATACAAAAATAAAAACGGGGGATGCAAGACAAGGATGTGTCTTCTCACTAGATTTATTTGATTTATTATGAGAGCACTAAAGTCATGCATGATTCGTCTTTGATGGCCACAGTCTTAACAATATAAGATTTGCAGATAAAACAGTGCTGATAACAGATACAGAAAAGAAAATACAAAACTTTATAGAGAAGGTAGCAAAGGAAAGTGAGAAGAAAGGACTAAGCCTAAACCACAAGAAAACTGAAAGCATAGTCATAAAAGGAAGAGGAATCCAAAATTCCAATTACAGGTTTGGGATACTAAATTCAAGAAGGTATAGAAATTTAAATGCCTGGGAAGTATTCTAACAAAGAACAGAAAGTGTGACATTAAAATCTAAAGGCAAATACTAGACAATATCCTCAAAGATGAAAAAAAAGACTCAAAGCAAAAGAAATGTGGATTCCTCTTCCTTTTATGACCATGCTTTCAGTTTTCTTGTGGTTTATGCTCATCATTGCTCCCTTGTTCATACCATGGACTGAACAAGGGAGCAATGATGAGGTTTTGGAGTGAGTGAAAACAAAAAGGAAACTTATACTTAACCTCAAGAAGAGACATTTGAAGTTTCTTGGAGACCTAATAAGGACAGAGGGCTTGGAGAATTTTATACTCATAGGGCAGACAGGTTAAGAGAGAGACAGGTAAACAGTGCATGAAATACTTGTTGGGTTTAAGCAAATGGATGGCAGAGCTGGGTTTTGGCAAAATAACAAGACAAAAGCCATTAAGAGCTACAAGGGACAGGAAGATGTGGAGAGCCTTGATTGCCTACAGCATGAAGGGACACGGCACATGAAAGAAGAAAATATTGAAACAGCTGTGAAGAAAGATATGAAAAGGTGGAGGTAGGTAAGTGAACAGATATGAAAAGATGGTGGTCAAGGAGTGGATACACATTGATTTACAGACAGAGAAAAATACAAATAGACAGAAATAGATTTAATCAAACATAAATAGATAGTAGAATAATAAGTACATTGATAGCAAGAAAATCAATGGTGAGATTGGTTACAGTTTTCAAACTGCCAAGATGGATGGAGAGAAATGATAAATTTTTTCTTGCCTATAGCACAAATAATTCTGTCTTTTTCTTTTTTCTTTTTTTTTATGTTCAATTCAAAGCCATGGTTTATTGCTATGATCTTGTTGACACCATACAGGATAGAAAATAATCTGTACGTTTTTAAAAAATGTGGTTTAGCAGACAAATACATATTTACTAAGCTCTACTTAATCCAGGAATTTTTTAAGCATTTTCTGAGGATAAGTCACTGTCAGTGGCTTTTATAACCAATTCTCTAAGTTCTGTATCCTATATCAAATGTTTATTGAAAGATATCAAGACTATGCAAAAGTACTATTTCAACATTTGATAGTCATAATATATCACACAACACCAACTTACTGTCAAGATAAGTCATTGTGAACTCAAAGACCTTTTTGATGGCTGTATAGTATATTTTTAAGCAGAGTTATATATAGCTTTGAATTCAAAGTTATTCTTCTCCTAGACTAGTTGCCAACCATGTCTTGAGTTATTTTAGTTTTTTTGACTTACCAATCATTTGGGCATTACTTAAATCCAAGACATTTTAATTTTAAAGAATATTTCTTTTCTTGCTAGTGAACATTGCATTAACAATTTTTGTGAGATAAAAATTTTTTTCTAGATACAAGACCTACTATTTAACCCTTAGTTGGGGAAGAGTTGGATTCATACCTTTTCCAAGGGTGTTTGCATATAAGTGAGTATAACAAACCCAAGTGAAATTTAAAATCTGCTTTTAGATTTCTCATTCTGTGCTGCTATTACACCATCCACACATCCACCCATGGTTAGAGAGCTGAGTTTGCTCTACTATTTTATATTGGGTGAGGGGGAAGAGATGGAGTTGAATCTTACCCAGGAGTAGTGAATGTAACAAACTGGACTAGAATTGGAACTGAGATCGCTGTTTTATTGTTCCAAGTTGTTAACCATTATACCAACTGGACATCCAATCAGTAACCATAATAAAATCTTGCTTAAATCTTTTTTGCTCATTCTTATTTCAGCCTATATAAATTGAGGTTGATTTTATGATTTACAGAAATGGTCAGCATCAACTACTTGATTTTTAGAAAATCTAATGAAATTGATTATTTTAATGCATACAGATAATTCCATTATTTTTTTCTTACTCACTTTGATTAAATGTTTAGTCATGTAAAATATGGGATGTGCTTTGTGGTACAGTGGATATTAGCTCAGAACAAGAAATCGAGGAACTGAGTTTGAATTTCAGTTGAATTTTCTGCATTCACTTATACGCAAATACCCTTGGGAAAGTTATTAATCCATTTCTTCCCTCCAGTTATGGGTTAAATTACAAAACAGATTGGGTTCTATAGCCTTAGATGGCAACTAGTCTACCACAGAAAGTAATGGTAACCTACTACGGGATAATCTTCTGCTGAGTCAGTCATGTCTTTTTCAAGACATGATTGCCCAAGCATGTAACACGTATGGCACTTAACTGGCTGAATGTAAAATATCAGATGACAATAATGCTTATTATTATGAATGCTGTAGATTTTCTAACTTCTGCTTTAAACTGAGTTTACAAAATAGTTTCTGTCTTAATTTCTGTGATGATTTATCATTATTTACATTTTAACTAATGCCCTTATCTTTGTTATTCCAGCAAGGTTTCAACTGTTGTGACCTCTGAGAATTATCAGGAGCATCTGAAGGAGGGTAAAGGTAAATAATGTAAATAATTGCAAAAAAAGGTTTCACTATTTCATAACTAAGGCATTGTTACTTGCCATTTCATAGATTCTAAGAACAATTTCTGCATTGTGATTAAGAGCAAGCAGGCATTGTTATTTGCCGTTTCAATAAATTCTAATCATCTACTTACCAAATGTACTTATAATCTACACTATATCAGAGTATATTGTGCCAGTAAATGTTTTCCTCCAGTTGGTTTTTATTCAAATGATATCATTAAAATTTCCAGGATATATTTAACTTGTATTTCTAATCCATGCCATTTGCTTAACAGCCATAGATTATAAGAACAATCTCTGCATAATATAATCATTTAATCAGGTTGACACACCTTTATCATTGACATGTCTAACAACACACCTATCACTTTTTCTTCTCAGTCACTAGCTTTGTTGAGTAATATTGGCTTTATGGGTTATCCGGTTTACTTTTTTCTCTACAGTTGGAGCCTGGTGTGATATCTCAGTAGGGTTCATTTGAATTTTCCAAAATAATACAATATTGGAATTGGTGATCTAGTACAGTATGAACCTGTCTATGTATGTTGTGTTCCAAGATTGCATAATTCCTGCTAGTGGCTGTGGTAAACTTTTTTCTCTTGACATTCCACAACAGCTCTGAAATTATGCTAGAATAAGAACCCCTTCAATAAAATGCACAAAACTGTTGATAAGTGTAACAACTGGTTGAATAAAATGTCTCTATTATTTACTGCAAAATCAAGTTCTCTTCTGCAAGAATGGTGATTTGGAAAATCTAGCCCCAAAAGCTAAACTAACCAGTAAATTCCTCTATTCTTTGCCGTAATAACCTGTCAGTTGACTTCTCAATTCTTCTGCCATGCATGTGTTTGTTTTTTAGCTCTTACCTGAAAATTGCAGGTGTGTTCATTAGTGAGAACTGTCTTATAAATAATCTCAAACCAATCTGAGATAAACTTCTGGGTTTCTTTTTTCTCCTGGTCTCAGCCTTTCTTGTTGAACCTAATTTTTGACTGTGTTTTCATTCCATCAGTGGGAATCATAACAGGAATTAATATTAGGTACTGCTGAATGTTCGTCTGACAATTTTTCATCAGTTTGTTGGCCCGGGGAGATGTCACATATGTAGACAATTCTTATATCCAAAATTTGACACTGATATATATAATTTCTTCAGCTGACATCTTAATCTTAAGAGAGACCTTGTTAAAAAATAAAAACATATGGTTGTTACTTTGTTTGATTTAGAATCTTCCTGGGTATCTTTCTGTAAAGATGAACATATATTGAACATATTGAACAATATTGAACAATAAAATGTGGAAGGTTCTTGAGTTATCAACATAAATCCCTCATAATCATGAGGATTAATACAAACCAAATGCTTTGTTTCTTGTCTTGCCATAATTTGTAAGAAGGCCCACATCTCAGACAGATAATGTAGTGTAAATATCAAAAGTTTTAATTTCTGAGGACCTAAAAAATGTGGACAACATGTAAATCATGTCTTATTGGTAGAAAGTGGATTGGGTTTAGAATTTTGGTTTTGCTCAGTTTTACTGAAACTTGCCAAGTTAAATGTGAGTTTGATTCTTTTTGTAACTGTGCTTAAATTAATTTTATTATGTCAAAATATTTTAAAACATAATTTTAAACACATTTCATTTTTGATTTTCTTCTCAATCATTCAACCTACTCTGCTGAGAATTTTAATAAGTATTATTCAATTAGTAGTTCCTTCATATCACCATCTTGTAATTTCATGCAATTAAATGTTTAAACAGGATCACTGCTCTGTTATAATGAAATAGCACTTTTTATTTTTTTTTAGTTGGGAAAATTTAAAAAAAACTCATATTGAACAATAAAATGTTGGAGGTACAAAAGCTATTGACTTAAATAGTGTAACCAGTGAGCAGGGTTGAAATCCTTGCCTAGTCTCTTGCTTTCCTTTTCCTGCAGATTTCCTTTGAAAAAACATGAATCTGTCTCTTCTCTCTGCAGCTATGGTTTACTAACAGGGTAGATTGGGCACTCTAACCTTGGGTGGCAACCAACTAAGAAAAAGAAAACTATTAATTGCAAAACATGTTATAGGGAATCACTAAACTCCAATTTTCAGGAGATCATATCAATTTACACATTATAATGAAAAATATTTGTGGTGAGCCATGATTGACAACCAGCGGATATGGTATCTAAACTTATTTATAAATGGAACTTTGTGTGTCTGTATCTGTTACCTATAGATTCCGAAACGGCTGAACCGATTTTCTTGAAAATTTACACAGTTGTACTATAAGCATCTGCAAGTGTTCTTAGCTAGGTTTTGTGTCAAGGTATCCCCAATAAATATAAAAAATCAATAATTGAAAAAATCGGGTTATAGAAGGAGTAGTCTGATTTTAATCAAATTTGATATATTCATAGACAAAGATATAAAAACGATATTCAGAAGTTTCAAGGTTGCAGTTCTTACAATAGTGCAGAAAATCGATAATATATATATATAAAAGACAAGATGTTTGTGTGTGTGTCTGTTTATCTGTCTGTATGTTCTTTATACAAATTCACAATTTTTATTCGATTCTCACCAAACTTCACACAAATATTCTTTAGGCTGAGTCTGAGCTCCAGGACCATGGATTAGTTTTAAAGCTTTCATTACACCTGAGCAATGCCGGGCTATACTGCTAGTTTCAAATAAAAAGTATAAAAAAAATCAAAAATTGGATGAAAACAGAGTTCTAATTTTTAATAAATTTATATAAAGATAAATTTGTAAGTAGATCTCAATTTTCTATCAGTAGAACAAAACAGACTTGGCTGCTAAAATATTATTCTTTTACTGTCAT
Source organism: Ascarosepion bandense (assembly GCA_037127315.1). Lineage (NCBI taxonomy): Eukaryota > Metazoa > Mollusca > Cephalopoda > Sepiida > Sepiidae > Ascarosepion > Ascarosepion bandense. The sequence goes on from JBBBDQ010000415.1 coordinate 2,697,027, forward strand.
ATATATATATATATATATATATATGTATATATATATGATAAAGAGCAAATAGGAATTGTATATCAATCTTACTTGTTTGACTTTTATTAAAGCTTCGTCAGAGATTCTCTTAATCTCTGGCGAAGCTTCAATAAAAGTGAAACATGTTTGATAGATAAACATTTCCTATTTGCTCTTTATCTTATTCTGTCAGATTCCAATTCATATTTGATATACATTTGTTCTTTAACTCATAAATATATTGTTGTGACCTCATCACCAAGTTGTTGTTGTGCACTGGGGCCAGAAATAAAGACACAAAGATGGAATAGTGTAAAACAAATATATTATAAACACAGTAGTAAGACATATACCAATGAGCGATTATTAGCATGACTTTTAAGTCTGGCTGTCAGTGTTATCTGCTGAAATAGATTCAGCTTTCACTCTGTCCACTCTTACTCTTCTTCTACAAAGCAGAACTGCTACATATACAGTTTGGACGGGTTCATGTGTCATATGGGTAAGTCTGCATAACATACATATATTTAAATCCAAAATGAAAGTGGCTTGTAGGTAAAATCCCAAGGAAGATCTTGTTAATATTAATTGTTGAAAATAAATATTAAAACTGATCCAGCCAGAGGGCTCAATGTCATTAAAATTAGTTATTTACAGAGCCAAATAATTTTTTCCAAATAAAACTTTGAAAATTCTATATGTCAGATGATCATTTCTGCAAAATAAATCACTTCATCAGCAAACTTTCTTTTTTATTATGGAAAAATTCAAAAGTTTTTCATACACTGAAAGTTTGCTTAAAAAAATGGAAAAGAAAAATAAGAAATGTGGGAGGGTAAGTGAAGATATGGTATCCGATGCAAATGAGGTGAGTTGGATTGAAGTAGTAAGCCACTGTTTGGACTCCATTATGTTATGTATAATGGTGTATCACATATTGATATACCAGACATAACACTTTTTAAGAATATCTTTTTTTTTCTTCTAAGGCTGTGAGTTGATTTGGTGAAATTGATGGTACATTAAGGTGATTAAGCTGTATTGGATGATATTTTGTATTGACTTTCCATGCAAGAGCAATGTTTATTTCCATTTTGGGATCTTCATCTTCCATAACATAGTGATTTCTCTCACATACACCAACTGACCATGGTGAGTATGCAGCAGTGACACAAAATTAAATTGTTCAGCCAGCTTTCTATATTCTACATTATCAAATTCCCCACCAGTGTCAACTGAAAATTTCTTTGCAGGTTCGAAATCAGCAGCATTATCTATAATCACTTTAGAATTTTTTCTTCCAATCACTTTACTTTTACTGAATCTAGTGAAGAGATCAATAAAATGTAAACAACTTTATATTGCTTTAGATCCATTGCCACAACATCATTAAATTGCCTCACTAAGAGAAAAAAGACCCTTGGTCATGCAGGAGTCTTCTTGAATTTCTGACAAACTTCTCACTTCTTGCTAATATCTTTAGTTAGCTTTTTGCATTATTTTTCAAATGCATTAGCATTTTTCATGATAGCTTTCAGGATTTTGGCAGAAGAATGTACAAATTGGCAGTGTAGTTTATGGATCATCTTTTCCTTGCATGATTTCTGTTCAGCAACATGTACACCTTCTCAATTTTTACTTCACATTCTTTCAGTAGAATATAGTTGTTATGTCTGGTATACCTCACAGGTTCAGTGCTCGGTATGTAGCACACTGTTATGTGTGATGTAATGGAGCCTCAACCATGGTTTAGCACTAAAATTCAAATTAATTTCATTTGCATAGGATACCATATCCTTCCTGATTTAGAGTGGTTGTATACCCTTGTTTTTCCTTTCATTACATCTAACTATACTTGATTTATATATTTCTTGCTTTTGCTCCTTTCTTAGTTTTTATTGGCAAGCTTTGTCTTTCTTCACCCTCTTCTTCATCAGTTTTTACTTCCCAACATATGTCCATTTCTTGTTCATCTTTATCACTGTAGTTTTCTCTCTTTTCTTGCTCCTACATTTCTGTTCTCTGCTCTGCCTCATCATTGTAGTTATCTTCCTCCTCCCAACTTTGGTCTTCCATCTCAATATTGCTTAATGGAATTCTTCTTCTAAATTGACTTGCAAGAACCAAAACACACTGCCCCTTCTTCTCAATCAAAGCAGTATTATTGCTTCTTTGCAAAAAGATGTTTGCTTTTTTTGGATTTGCACATATTCTTTCCCTTGTGGTGAAAGACATGATAATGGAGGCTCTAATCTATCTACCCATGAGGGCTCAACTTCCTCTCCGCATGTGGTATTGACTTACAACTGAGGAACATTTTTGCTAGAAACACCTCAGTGTCTACCGTGATGACCAAGAATGTCTTCAATGTCATTTTAAATGTGTTGTACCATCTGCTCTGCAATTCTGTTGAATTGAAGATGGTACAGAGAGGTTTTATATGCCACGTAGCAGCCTACACAGCAAAATTATGTAGACAAATGTCCGTCCCTAAATTCAGCAGCATTATTTGACACTGACATTTCTGGTTCTCCATTCCTTGCAAATACATCTCTCAAGAACTTTTTGATTGTGGATGCCCACAGATCTTGCAGGTATCCAAACGTTGAATTTTTCAATCATTCAGTCTCTGATACAAGTGGCTTATAAAAGAAAGAAAAGAAGAAAGTGATTATGAATTCAGTGTAAATGAATGAGCAATAACTGAACAGTACTAAAAATTAGAACCAGATGATATTCTTAATATGTCTTGTGCACAATACGTATATATAAAGAGTCTTCCACTGCCCTCAAAAATGCTGGCAAAATATTTAAGAGTAAAAAAAAAAAAAAAATTTAAGAAGAGTATATATATATATATATATATATATATATATATATGGGATGTGCGTAGTGGTGCAGTAGATATCGGCTTGGAACGAGAAATCGGGAAGCCGAATTCGAATTATAGTTGTATTCTATACATTCACTTACACGCAAATACCCTTGGGAAAGGTATTAATCCTTCTCTTCCCTCCAGTTATGGGTTAAATAACAGGACAGATTGGGTTCTGTAGCCTTGGTCGGCAACCAGTCTACTGCAGAAAGCAATGTCAACCTACTGCGGGATAATCTTCTGCCCAGTCAGTCATGTCTCTTTCGAGACATGATCGCCCAAGCGTGTATCACGTATGGCACTTAACTGACTGACTGATATATATATATATATATATATATATATATATATTTTAAATCCAAAGGTATGATCAGATAAGTAAATCTCAAAAACCCGATCCTAATTAATATTAATTTCATTAATATTAAAATTGATCAAGGTGGAGGGCTTGATGCAAATATTATATTCTATTTTCAGAGCCAAATATAAAAAAATAAAACAAAAATTCAATATTTAAATAAAATTTTTGTTTTGCCGTTGCTGAAGAAGCGAGAATTTCCTCGTAGAAATGGCTATTCAACGGATTTAAATATTGAAATTTTTGTTTTATTTTTTAATCTATATATATACATATATATATATATTCTTCACTACTCAATGACATAATTATTGCAAAATAAAATAATAAAGCACTGTTCAAGAATGAACATGTGGCAAAAGCTTTCATCACTGGTAGTAAAGAGAATGAACTGAGCCTATGCTGCTTTGGTATCACGTCTTTCTCTCCATGAATGTGACAGGAGGGAAATATATATGCATATATAATTTTTTTTCTTTTCATTTCAAATGAGTTATATTATGCAACCCAGGTTTCTACCATCTGGTATCTTCAGGCAATTTACAATAACTGATTTTACTGTTTTTTAAGAATACTCACATAAGAAGGGATTTTTTATGAACACGCAATTTTCAAAATTAGAAGAAATTATAGCTTTTTCATCCATAGTTGTATGATCTTAAAAGGTATTTTTGGTATTTTTTTTAATCATAATTTCTGTTCTTTCATTGAAGGAACAGAAGGAAAAAAATGTTAAAATCAGTGATATTATTCACCTGAAGACACCAGATGGTAGAATCCTGGGTTGTGTGATATAACTCATTTACAAATGAAAAATATTCAAAAGTTCTACAGTGTAATTGTAATGAATACTTTTTAATACCACTGTGTACTGGTCTAATTTAATTATAACCAAAAACTAAGTAATTAAATAATTGTGTATAATTGTATATATATATATATATATATATATATATATATATGTATATATATATATATATATATATATATATATATATATATATATATATTCTCCCTATTAAAATAAAGACTTTATTATAATAGGGAGGATAGTATATATTAACAAAATAGACACATGTTTTTTTATTGAATATCTTCAGTTATCTTTTATAATTTATTCTCAATTTCTTCACAAAATTTGTATTCTGGGGCAATAATAGTCCTAGGTTTTAATACATAAGTTAAAAATACTCTTTTTAATTTTGTTTTTCAACATTTTTCTCTTTACAGATTGAAAAATGAAAAAAATTCTGTATAATTTATAAAAACTTTTCATTTTGTTATTTGAGTTAAAAAAAAATAAACACAAATTGACAGAAGTAGAAACTTTCTTATACTAGAAATTTTGTAATGTTATTTAATAGAATTAAAAAATTTTAAATCTTAATATGATTTAAATTTTTTAAAATGCCATCAGGCCATGTTTTTCTCCTTTTAAGTCTTGTAGTCAAATCTTCAGATTACATTATTTTTAATCTTTGAAGACTTGAACTTCAGAAATCAGTAAACTTGATTTGCTTATGACAGAGATTTACAAGTTATTAAAAATTGAGAAATAGATGAAAAGCTAGGATTCAAAAATGAATATAAAATAATATAGCTATAAGCAAACTTATCTTTGTCTGGTACAAGGTCATGAGTGCACAACATACAGTGTGGATTAAACTCATGATTCCAGTAATTTTTGTTTAGACCAGCTTTCTCATCATTAAGACATAGATAAATGCTAAATATATGCAAATTGATCTTATATATAACTGAATGCACGGTAATGAGTCAAAAAAGAGGAGCCCAAAATGCCAACTCCGAGTCAGGGATACTAAAATCAAGCAGGTATAGAAATTTAAATACCTGGGAATTGCTCTAACATAGGATGGAATGTGTGACACTGAGATCCAAAGATATTGGTATGGCGAAGGCTGCATTTCAGAGCTGAGTAGAGTATTAGGAGACAGGAAATTTTGCTTGAAACAAAGAAGAGAGTATTGGATTGTTAGGTGATGTCTTTTCTTTTGTTATAGCAGTGAATGCTGTATAATCACATCAAAGATAAAGGAAAGACTTTAAGCAACCAAAATGTGGTTCTACAGAAGGACGTTGAGAATGCTATGGATAGAACATGTGAGTGATGGCAAGGTTTTGGTGAGGAAAGACATGGAAATGAAACTGATACTTAACATCAGAATAAGACAGATGAAGTTTTTGGGACATGTAGTGTGGAAAAATTTGATGCTCACGGGATGGATATAGGAAAGGCGAGACAAGGGAGAGCAATGCGTGACGTACTTGATGGACTTGAGCAGATGGATAGCAGAGCAGGGTTTGAGTGGAATAATAGGGGAAGAGTTGTTAAGAGCTAAAAAGAAGATGTGTTCATAATTCATTAGTACTTGATGCGAAAAACCTTTACTTTCAATAACAGCTCGACATCTTTTGCTACTTGAGTGAATTAATGTCTTGCATTCATAAATAGATATTTTATCCTATTCTCCTTTCAAATAAGTCCATAGTTCTTCAAAGTTTGTTGGATTCTTTTCCTTAGCTCTTTCATTTAGTAACTTTCAAACATTCTCAATAGGATTCATTTCTGGGCTTAGAACAAACCTCTCCATAACATTAACATCCTCCTCAGAAAGAAATGTCTCAACAGACTTTGCTGTGTGACATAGCATGTTATCATGCATAAATACAGCTGGTTGATTAGTTGCAGTTCTCAAATTAGATACATGTTTCTTCAATATCTCTTTGTATACAGTGGTATACAATTGCATTAATTTTACCATGTAGCCTAACAAGAGGTCCCATACCAGCAACTGAAATCATGCCAAACACCATCACACTTCCTCCTCCAAATTTAATGCTAACTTTAGTGCACTGAGGCAAATATCTCTCCCTAGGTCTGCCTCCAACAAAGCTTCTCCCATCAGAACTGAACAGGTTAAACTTTGACATATCGCTGAAATGAACACAATCTCACTGTTCTTTTGTCCATATGAGGTGTTCAGTGGCAAATTTCAATCAGCTCATTGGATTCTTTTTAGAAATGTAAGGCTTCATAAAGGATACTTGACTGTTCAGATTTATTTCATTAAATCTTCAGGAAATAGTGTACTTTGATATTTTAATGCCAAAGTTAGAATTAGCTCTTTTTTATTCTTTACCAATCCATCTGTCTTCCCTTGCAGTAGTTTTCCTAGGCCTGCCAGATGGTTTCTTAGCTTCACATGACCCAGTTTTCTCAAGTTTTCTTAAAATACAATCAATAACGCTTTTAGATTTCCCCACACTCTTTGAAATATCCTCAATCGAGAGATTTTCATTACATAACTTGACTATCAGTTTCTAAGTTCCAATGATGTCACAGATTTTTTTGCCATGTTTACAATGCAAGAGCCAGTAAAAGGCTAGTGTAATTTAGTAAAATACCCAATTTTATATTCTTAGCCTAAAAAAACTTTCAATAATGTAAAATAATTATTAAATTTTATGGATTTATTTAATCATTTTGATGTTTTTGATCGTCTACTTTTTTCGAATGTTATATCTTTATTCTTATAACTTTATCAAAATAAGTTTATTGGCCTTTGTATTTTGGAATTATATAATTTACTTTTTATATCCTTTTTTCTTGTTAAAATATTCTTTGAAGCTTTAAAATAAAAAAATCATTTCATATTTAGTCTTTTTCTTAACATTGTTCTGATCTTTATGCTCGCTACTTTACAAGTCTTTTATATAAAATAATTATTCACCTGTTATTGGTCAGAGTCAAATTAGGCTATTAAATAGTTGTATCAAAAAATGGTCAATATATATTTAAAGAAAAAATTAACATGCAGAGCTTTTAAATATTCTTATTAGGAAGACTTTCATGGCTTCTGCTCGGATGAGCTTAAGTCACTGATGCCTCCTCAACAGGTGTTTACCCGTGCAACCAGACTGGCAACTGGGTCCCACCCATTCACAGTCAGGTTAGCCAAATGCAGACGACAATTCTACTCCTGCAGCTTCCTCTCTCGCACTTCCCGCCTGTGGAACTCACTCCCGTATTCTTGCTTTCCTGACGGCTACGACCTCCAGAAATTTAAATGCAAAGTTAATACTCATCTACTAACCACTGGACTCTAGCTCTCTCCCCTCCCCTGTATAATCTTCACTTTCTCTCCGCCCATGTACCCGTCATTGCACCTGCTTTCTCAGCTTTCTATTGTTCCTTTCTAACTAGCTTGTACTCCTCACTCTTTTCTAATTAATCTTTCTACATTTATGTAACCCCCTGCACATCAGTGGCGTTTCTGCCTTGCTCGGGGTGAAATTATTAAAAAAAAAAAATCAGCCAATTATACTATCATGTCTTGACCTTTCAGTATTGTCAGGTGTTATACATTAACCAAAGCCTTTTAAAATGTGTAACAGGAAGCTTAAAATAAGTTAGAAGTTAGTCAAGACTAGAAAAATAATATGGTATATAATAACATTGTACATATAATATCATTAATGAAAAATATAACAGCAGAGATAAAAGCAAATGTCTGCCTGGAGTTTGTAAAACTGAAGGAGCTATTTACAAAGCAGAATTTAAAAATACAAATAAACAGAAAAATATATGTAGGATGTTCTGAAGGTAATTGTAAAAAACAATGGTACAATCATAATTTTACGTAAGTCATAAGCTTTAAACATTGTACTAAACTAGCCAACTACATGTGAAAATTAAAAGAAAAAATGGCAAAGATACTTATGTAACCTGGAGTATATTAAGAAAGGTCAGAGCTTGCAATGGTGATGATGTTTGCAGATTGTGCTAAGTAAAAAAGTTGGCTATAGTATCATTTCCAGAATGAGAAAACAGAGGTGATTCTGTCACCTTAATTTATTAAACTGAACAGTTTCTGATTTAGGTAAGATTAAGATTTGATCTTCAACACTTTTACCTCCTCATTTTCTTTTTCATTTTTCCAAAAAATCAGAACAGACAAATCACACTATTCTGCTAGTATTGATGTTAGTATTAACCCTTAGAATTCATTTTGAAATTAACCTCTTTTGAGTTTTAACTGCTTGAGAGTGGAAACGAGGGCAAAAATAGAGCAGAACTCCACTACTATGAATGAAAAGTCATTCTATTTAATTTAGTGAAAGGAACATACTCATTCCTAAGATATGTATACAATAGCGGTGTAGTATGAAAATAAAGATGCTACTTGAGTTTTCCCTCTCCTCTTTAGAAAAATCTCAGTCCCTAAGTGCCCCCACCGACTTTCAAAATCAGCTGAACTTCTTAATTTGAATTTATATATATATATATATATGTGTGTGTGTGTGTGTGTGTGTGTGTTTAAGAGGAAACCATTCTGGTACAAACAAAGGTAGCATAAAGGTTGGTGTTTCAAATATTTTATATCTTAAATTGCCCTGCATTTTCATTTTATGAATTGAAGCCATTCTATTTGGCAACTATCACTTTTGTCTAAGATCAAATTTATCACATACATATATAGCTAGATATATACATATTTTCACAGAAACACAATACATAAATTTAAAATGAATTTTTAAAAATGAAAAATCTTATTTGAAGCTGTTATTTTAGTTTTGATTTTCAAGCTTAGATTAAACTTAATATTCCCAGTAATCCAAAAACACTGCTGTATTTCAAAACAAATCTAAATTGATTGAGATTAGATTTTTTAATTTCTAAAAAATGTCTGATTTTTTAAAATATTTACAGTCCTCTCAACACAACTTAATTCTCTTCATTAAAATAATCTTTCAAAAATAGAAAAATACATTACTGAAACTTTATTTGAGGAAACCACCCAGTTTCACTTTCAAGATTGTTACCTATTCCTCAGATAATGGGCTCTCCCTCCTATATTAATAAGAGTTAGCAGGAAATTAACTCAAGAAGTTCTTGGGAGTTCTAGAGAGTTCTTTCGAGTTCTATTAGAGTTCAGTAGAACTACTAGGCAGTTGATATTAGTCAACAGTTAACCGAATTCTAAGGAGTCAGCTTACAGTGGAAGATTACCAAGTTTCTAACATTCTGGGTGCATTAAGTTGATTAGCAACTGATATAGCACGATTATAACTTTCAGTGGAAAAACTCCTCCACAACAAAGATTCAGATCAACCAACAGTACGATTTTCAGGCTTTTTTCAAAGATGTCACCTGCTGTGATTGCTTCCCCAGACCAAATTTATATTTAAAAAATCAGACATTTTTTCGTGAAAGATGAGGAAACCAGAACAGCATTATATAAAACACACAGCTCGACACAACTAAAGCAAGAAGTCAAACTGGCTAAAACCATATCAGCAAGTGTCTAACTCTCCCTATTCAACCAAAGTAGTTTTAAATAAACTGGACAAAGACCAGGTCCAAAAATAACAGGAAACCTGAAATTCTTCAATTTACATTCTACTTTACATTGAACAAGATTCTCTGGGTAACCATTATTCTGGGAAAATATGGTAAATGTTTGCCAATCCTTTCTCCAATTTGCAAGGTGAACAAAGCAAAGCAGAGTGGATGAAAGTAGAAATTATTCTTTCAGTACTTAGGGAGAAAAGAATTTCAGTTGGTGTACAAAAGTGGGTCTATGATATACTCTGGTAATATACAATCCTTCTCCTGTTCAACCAGCACCTCCAGAAAGAGTAACACAAAATCAATCTCTACTTTCATAGAAAACTGAAGGGAGGAATTGAGTGAATTCAGCTTCAGATGAAAAGTCCCCATATCTTTGAAAGAATTAAAAACAGAAAAAGTATCATCCACATTACTTTGATACATACACTATCTTTTTCAATTTTTAATTAAATGATGTTCATACAAGCCGACTGATGGCAATATTAAATTTTTCTTTTTTTTGGTTGTACAGAAAATCTATGAAAATACTGATAGTACAATTATAAACTTACTTCAAAACAGTACCTAAGAGGCTATTCATCTATATAACATCAATCTGAGCATTTTTCTTCTTTTATACACTAGGTTCCCTCCACATCTTCCTATCCTCTGTAGCTCTTAATATCTTTTGTCTTGATATTTCTCCCAAATCTAGCTCTGCCCTCCATTTGCTTATGCCCATCAAGTATGTCACACAGTTTTTCCTCTTGTCTCTATTTTCCTCTATCCACCCTGTGAGTATAAGTTTCTTCAAGTCTTCCTTTCTCATTATGTGTCCCAGAAACTTCAATGATGTTAAGTATAAGTTTTGTTTTTGTTTTCATTCTCTCTGAAACTTTGTTGTTGCTCATGTTTAGTCTATGCTATCCTCATAATCTTTCTGTAGAACCACATTTTTGTTGCTATGAGTCATTCCTTCATCTTTGAGGAGATTATTTCAACATTCACTGCCCTATAACACTCCAGTGCTCTTTACTTTGTTTCCAATAAAATTTTCTTATCAATACTCTACTCAGCTTTTGGAATGCGTCTTTGACCATCCCAGTATGTCTTTGGATCTCACTGTCACACTTTTCATCCTCTCTCAGAAATTCAAAACACCAATGACTAAATGCATAAACTCCAGAAACAGGTTTACCGAAATACTAGCAGTGCCATGATGACTCAGCATTAGTACAGATTTGATACATTTTCTGATTTTTATTAACTCTTATTAGTTATTTGTTGTATAGGACTATGTTTTGTTTCTTACAAAAAAAAAAAAACAGTAATCACCATATAATGAAAGGGTTGCATCAACACTGTGTTAACCAGAATTTTTTAATAAAATTTGAATTATATAATGGTCAGTCTCTATTCAGATTCTGAAGATGGCAATGTGTATGAAACTCCAAGCTGTGCTACTGGTGGGGAAAAACAATCTGTACTGATTTATATATAACTAGCTTTATAGCCCATAATTGCTCAGGGTTTTTTAGTGGTTATGTTAAAGTCATAAGGTCAAGTGTTTATTGAAAAAGCTTTAGTGTGAGTTTACCATGATACTAAGTTAAAAAATGTGAAGTATTGGTTTCTGTTGTATTTGTAAAATGGGATTCATCCTTGGTCAATTTTGCCACTAAACAGGAATGATGTATGTACAACTGTAATATGATGTGATGACATTGTGACTCAGAAGAAGTGAATGCATTGTCCTTGCAATTTGGGAGGGGTTGGAACCTTGTAGAAAACAAGAAATTGTTATGGCAGAGGATAAGGTAAAACTTACAAAAAAAAGTTTTGTTGGAATACAACTAAGTGTTTTGTAGAAATAAACAATCACAAAAAGCAACATTTTCCACTAACTTTTGCCACACCATGTGTGTCAATTAAAATTTTTGTTTGCATATCAAGGCATCAGATCTTGATCCACCAGTGACTCAATTTTGGTTGAGTTTGAGTGAAGCATCTTGGAGATGCATAAAAGTGCACAAAAGACCATTTGAAATTATGATTGTTGTTGATTTTTGATGAACCATGTACACTGATTCAAAAGATTTTCATGAAAATTAAAGGTTCAGACCTTCATCTACAAGTTACTCAATTTTGGTTGAATTTGCATAAGGTGTCTCAGAAGAGAAGAGTTTGTAAGTTCTAAGCATTTTGATGACTTCACTAGAACACTCAAGAAACATATATATATATATATATTTTTTTTTTTTTTTTCACCATGACAAAGCAGAACAGCTACTGGTATGTATGGATGACAGTGACAGAAAAGAAAAGGAAGAAGTTAAAGGGAATGTGAAAAAAAGTTTAAGATGGGAATCAAGGAGACAGAAGATGAAAATAGACATTACATTTAAATTTTTGTAGATTGTAACTATCAGAGAAGCAAGTATATGGAAGGGTGTTCTACAGATGGGAAGTGTGAGAAAAGAAACTGATAGAGTAGAAATGATGGTTACATTTGACTATTTTGATGATAAAAGGTTGGGACCTGCTTGCCAATCTAGTAGCATGAGGGAATTCATGTGGTCAGGGCACCAAGGAAAGAAGCCCATTATAACAGAAGCCATGAAACTGTACGTGGAAAAGGCAGAGGGAAACTGCATCATTGGTGAGTAAGTGACTAAATTTAACCAGATCTAAACGAGCAATACTATGTGTTTTATAACCTATTCAAAGGCATTCGACAAAGTAAGACACAAGGACTTGATAGAGATGCTTGACAACCTCGACATTTTCAGAAAAGACATTAAGATAATCAAGAATCTATATTGGCAACAAAAGTCCTTCCAAAAGAGGGGAATGTAAACAGGAATCAAAAAATCAGAGGTGGGGATTGTAAGGTTAAGGTTGGTTTCACAGAGAGCTAGCATGTCTGGGAACCTTTTGTAGAGGAATGATTCTACATTGTAAAATTTGGTATGTATACCACAGATGTCGGAGAAAGAAATGTTGAGGGGTGTAGGTAATTTTGTTTGGCCGGTTTATCTTTGTATCTTTGGCTGTCAATTATCATGTTATATATACAAACACGCACACAGGGTACGGCCGATAAATTGCCATTTTAATTATACAAAAGGAAAATAACATTATTACCAGATATATTTACCAAAATTGTACTAAAATATCTATATCTTGAAATACTAAAGAGTAAATTAATTCAATAAAATTGGCATTAGCTTTAACCATAGTCTCCTGACAACTTCAAAATCTCTTGCAACTCTTCTGGAAAAATTCCTTGATTACATTGTTGAATCCTGCTATAATCCTTGCCTTCAGTCTATCTTTGGTGTTAAAAGAAGTTTTGTTGGTCACCCGCTTAACTACACCCTTCGCATAAAAATCAAGGGGGTTGCAGTCTGGGGAGTTAGGTGGCCAGTTGTAAAGGGTGATGTGTTCACAGAAATTGTTTGATAGTCATAACTGAATTCTCCAGCTTTTGTGGTATGGTGCAGAGTCCTGTTGCCAGACATAGGTTTTTTCATTAGCCACCCTCATGACACAGGGTAGCACTACTGCCTGAAGGCTCTTGATGTAGGCTCCTATGCTGAGTCTGAGGGTCTGGGAAGATGAAAGAAGGCATAATGTTGTCATTACTAATGAATACTGCAAACACCTTTATAATCACCATTAGACTCATCCTGCTCTGTCTGAATCCACTGAAATCTCCTTAGGGTGATACCCAAACACTCTGAGATGTTTATAATAAAGCTTCCGGCATGAATGCTAGGCAGTACAGCATGACATTTCCAAATTTCTAGTGGAGTGAATTGAGTCATGGTGTTATTTTTTCATAGACGGTTCCCAACTGACCCTACTATACTGTGCAGTTAACAAAATCAAAAGAAAACAACATGAATGCACAAAACTAAAAATACAAAATGGTGACAATTTACCCATTGAAACTTGTATACAAGTGATATTGAAAAAAATGCATATTATAATTGACTGGGAAAACTATTCTGAAAATAAATTTTGTTTAAATGTTTGTCATTAGAAAAACTGTATATTAATACTTTGTGGTAACATGTTTTCGCATTTACTATTTCTCTCATTTATTGTGCTAATAAACCACCTGACATATGAATGTTCTCTAATGTGAGTGATGCCCAAATTTACTCATGACTCAATTCAATTCTTTAACAAATTCCCAACAAATATATATTTTCAGACTCATTATCAGTGTTAATGGCATTAAAAACAAAAATCTAAATAACCCTCTGATCATCAATGTTCTACAAAGAATCAACCTCATCACCTAAAACAAAAACATTAAACATCAACATTAGTGACATAAAAGTACCCCACACAGATTACAAATCTCTAATCAACAACTTTATTACGACCAAAAGGCAAGATTTATGGAACTCTTTCAAAAATAACAAACTCTACAAAATTAAACCCATCCTCAAAGAATGGATAGAAGTTAAAATTTCCAATAGGAAAATGTCAAGAAGAGAAGAAGTAGTAATGACTAGACTTCAGATAAACCACAACGCTGTCACCCATTCACACCTATTAAAAGGTGAGGAGGCACCAATTTGCATTCCATGTCAGGAGCTCTACACACAGTGAAACATATACTAACAAGTTGCATTTGAACAAATGTGATTAAGATACTATCAAGAAAACAATCCAAAAGACATCTTCAACAAAACTGGCCCAAATGACATTTTAGAATTTCTAAAAGCAACAAAATTATATAACAAAATATAGTTGCAAAAGAAAATAGCATATAACCATCACATATCAAATCAAAACACCTTTACTTATATCTCAACAGCAATAAACTCACCAAAGAATTTACAAGTGGTAAACAAAAACTAAACAAATTTTTCAGTATTAAATAACCCAAAAGGGTAGATATGTTGGTAAAACAAACAACTAAACTGAACAATTCTTTAAGATTTAATGGATTGTATTTTCTTAGTCTTTTGATGTTTCTCCATAAATTTCCTATTGGATTTACATCTGTAGGCAAACAAATAGTAGTTATCTTTTCTTTGCTCACCCTCAAAGCATTCTTCTGTAAATTTCACTGCATGGGGTGAGGCAAGGTCATGTTAGAAGATAAATACATTGTTCACAAACCTGTCCTCAGAGTATAGGACAATGAAATGATCGAATAGACATCAGTATTAACTGACCTTTTCAAGAAATGGATTTTTCCACCATCAATGACAAACATACAAAAGCAAACCTTCACAGATTGATAAAATTTTATTCTCTTTTTATACATTTTGGTTCGTATCTGTCATGACAATGACCAGATGCCAAGATCAGTGATAACTGAAGGAAATACAGAATTTTGATTCATCACTGAAAATAATAATGTAGTTCTATTGATCAATAGACTAGTTTAGATATTTCAGGTTAAAAAATTTCATTTCTTATTGAGTTGGTAGATGAGGTCTTTTGAGTAAATTCTTTTTAGCAGCACCTACTTGACCAAAGTGGAATGGAAGGGTAAATAAATGCATGAGGGCTTCTGAAGTGAAGTGATTACATGCTGGACATTGATGAGTTCTTGTTACTGGTCTACATTAACAGTTGAGATTTGCATCAAGGAAGTCAGTTCTGGTCTGCCTATTCTTGCTTGTCTAAATCAATCAAAAAGAAAACCTGAATAAAATCCCTATTTTTATATAGGAAACAGGGTTTCAGTTCTCAATGTGGTATTTGTTTTCATCTCTTGTTTCTTTCTGAATGTCCAGTAGGTCTTTCCCAGTTTTTCTTTAAATCTAGGGTCACCCAATATCTACCTGACACATCCTCATAAAATGCCTCACTTCCTTCTACTACACCCTTACAACAATCTCATTTGATAACCCTCTACCTTGAGTTGTTCTTGTGCCATGTATTGAATGTATAATAGTAAAAAAAGGTATGTTTAAATATAAACTGATAGAAACATAAAGAATGGTTGTAGCTATATTTATAAAGGAAAAGAGTGAAAAGCAACTACAAATGCAACATTTAGATTGATATGTGACGATGCAAGTCATGAAAGATAGAAAAATAGAATCATTCTCTCTGCACTCAATTTCATGTACAAATACAATGTCAGGCCTTGATCTCAAAGGTCAACAAGCAAAATAAGAACCATGAAAATTATGAGCCTTGTATATTCAATACATTCTGGACAAAGAATTTCTATTAAAAGAGTTCTAATCTGTCTATTCACTGTCCATCCCATCTTTGATTCCTTTCATGCCAGGTGTAATTCTGAAACCTGAAAATAGTTTCACGTGTTAAGATTTTAAGTATATGTTCACTGTGTTTGGCAATAGTTACATTCTGATGAAGACAATGAATGCCAAAAAATAAAAAGTAGCAGATGGGGCTAAATCAGACGTTAAAAGTAGTGGGGGGATACTTAATCAGATATTTAGTTTTAAGGATTTAAAGATTACTGATTCTATATATTCTTATCTGATCCTTTCATAAAAGGATTAAAAAAAAATGATTATTCTATTCTAAACATTTTTGTTTTGATTTCAAATAGATAATCTGTTTTTTTCTTGTACTTTGTTTTTAATAAAGCCTATAGACTTTTCAACAAAATAGAAAAGTTTGAGAAGTTAATGTTTTTTAAAAACAAAATAGAAAATATTTTCTTATTTATTTTAAAAATTAATTGTAATAATGATTTTAGACAAGTGATAGTAAAGAAATTTAAATACCTAGAAAGTGTTCTGACAAGATGGAAAGTACTAGATTGAGATTGAAAGACACATTGGCATGGCCAAGGATGCATTTCCAAAGCTAACCAGAGTACTAAAAGACAGGAAAACCTCCTTGGAAACAAAGAAAAAGTGCTGGATTGCTGTGTGATGCCTGTTTTTCTGTATGGAAGTGAATGTTGGACGATCTCATCCAGGATGGAGGAGAAGCTTGAGGCAGCAGAAATGTGGTTTTACAGAAGGATCCTGGGGATACCAGGGACTGAGTATGTGAACAACAATGAGGTGTTGAAGAGGATGCAAATGAGAAAAAACTGATAAACATCAGGAAGAGACAGATGAGGTTCCTGGGACACATAATGAAGAAGAAGAGCCTGGAGAATTTGATACTCACAGTACAGATAGAAGGAAAGAGAGACAGGAGAAAGCAGCATGAAACATACTTGATACCAAGAGGAAAATATTGAGAACTACAAGAGAAAGTACCAAGTGAAAGTCCATGATCACTTATGTTCTGAAGGGACACAGCACATGAAGAAGAAGATACATCTCCATTCAATAGCATTGTCATTGATTGAAATTTAGTTTAATTCTCAGTTTCAGCAAAATATAAGACCTACAGGCTTCATTTGCTCAAATCTATTTCTCACTATTGATCTGAGAAAGTGGTTGTAGGTATCTAGCAGTTTATGCTGAAAGTTATGCTTATAATAAAAAGAAAACAAAATAATGGAAACACATTAAAATTTCAAGCAAATTTATTTTGATATGGGATAGGATCACGTTTGGTAGTATTTACAGCTTGAATTTTGCATAGGAGCAAGGCATACAAAGTTTGAATTGTTTCCAGAGGAATTTCTATCCATTCTTCAGCTAAAACAGTCTCCAATTCTTTCAATGATGATGGTGGAGGATATCTACTCCTCACTTGTTTTTCTAAAATGAACTATAAATGTTCAATGATGTTGAGATCTGGGGACTGCCATGGCTAGATAAGATGTTCTACTTAACTAGAATGTTCCTTGTGTCATTCAGATACAACTTAAGCAGTCTGAATGAGTGCATTATCATCCTGTAAGATGGCATTTTTCTCTGGAAACAATTTCTGAGCAATAGGATAAATTTGCTCACTTAAAATTAAAAACTAATCCTTATTTAAATACAATCTATAAAAAACCAACAAATTTTTCTCTGGAAACAGTTTCTGAGCAATAGGATGAATTTGCTCACTTAAAATTAAAAACTAATCCTTATTTAAATACAATCTATAAAAAACCAACAACTTTAGCAAAATAAGGAAGTACTACTAATATTAAATCAACAAACAAAAAACAGACAAGTTTTTGACAGCTTAATCAAATTTTCCAAATTATGCTATTATGGGATGAGGTTTTTCCATTATTTTGTCTAACCCCTATATTTTAGCATTGCCATGAGAAAATGAACTCGGGTGTAATTTAACTTAAGTTTTATTCAACTTAGAATGGAGTATACCCTACTGAACTTATTTAAATAATCTCTATATTTTTGTACATATAGAATATGTACAAGGAAAGATAATCCATACCATAAGCATATATTTTGTTAATGTGCTGCGAGTCAATGGAAGTGTGATGTCTTTATAGCCCAGAATTCAAGAGGTTGAAATTATACTCTGATACCAATGAAAAGTTATAACCATTATAGATACTACTGACAATATCTGTTAAAGCTTCTGAGACAGCAAGATCCATTTCATTTACTGACTATAGCTAAATTCGGCAAGTTAACTTATCAAGATGTGAGGGACAGGTTCCATAATCTAACCAATAAAAAAACATGGTTTTCATCATGTAGGGATACAAGCAGTGATTGTTTCTTTTCATTGAAATTGTTACAAGGGATAGTTGCAATGTAGTGCCCAGTGTAGGACATCCTTAACCCACAGCAGTAGGTAGATCTTCGGGGAAAAATAACACAGCATCACCATCAATACCATCAAAGATGAAAGAAAAACTTGAAGCAACTGAAATGTGGTTCTACAGAAGAATGCTGTGAATATCATGGATCAAGCGTGTGAGCAATGATGAGGCCTTGGAAATTATGGAAACTAAAAGAAAATTAATACTGATCATCAGGAAGAGACAGCTGAAGTTCCTGGGACATGTAATGAGGAAGGAGGGTTTGAGAATCTGATACTAACAGGCCAGATAGATGGAAAGAAAGACAGGGAAAGCAACAGAAAACATATTTGAAGGACCTAACCAGGTGGATGATGGAACGAGGATTGCATGGTGTAACAGGAGAAGGTGTGCTCAGAGCCACCAGGGATAGGGAAACGTGGAAAGCCATGATCGCCTACGTCCTGAAGGAACAGGGCACATAGAAGAAGAACCATGTTATTAAAGATACTGCTGTCTCTTCAGTTTTCGCTTTGCACCTGTTTTTGTTAAACACATTTCATATAGGGATTTTTTCAGATCTTTAGAAAGATAAATTTAAGCAGGTGGTCATCTGTTCTTAATGAGGTCTTGTACCATTCAAAACTGTTCTTTCTATCAGCTTAGCATGTTTAAAGCAATGTTCATCTTCTTCTATGTACCATGTTCCTTCAGGACGTAGGCGACCATGGCTCTCCACATTCCCTATTTCTGGAGGCTCTTAGCATGCTTTCTCCTGTTACCCCATTCAAAATTCACTCTGCCATCCATTTGCTCAGGCCCATCAAGTATGTTACCCACTGCTTTTCTCTGTCTCTCTTTCCCTCTATTTGACCTGTGAGTAACAGATTCTCCAAGCCCTTCTTCCTCATTACATGTCCCAGGAACTTCAGCTGTCTTTTCCTGATACTCAATATTAAATATCTTTTCATTTCTATCCTTTTTAGAACCTCATTGCTCACATGCTCGATCCATGATATCCACAGCATCTTTTTGTAGACAACTTTTCAGTTGCTTCAAGTTTTTCCTTTATCTTTGATGATATTGTCTAGCACTCACTGTCATACTGAAGAACAGACATCACATAGAAATCCAGTACTCTTTTCTTTGGTTCTAGTAAAATTTTCCTGTCTCTCATTACTCTACTCAACTCCTGGAATGCGTCCTTTGCCATGCCAATTTGCTTTTTGATTTCAGTGTCACACTTTCCATCTTCTGTTATAGCACTTCCCAGGTATTTAAATTTTTGCACCTGCTTGATTCTAGTATCCCTCACCTGTAATTGGCATTTTGGGTTCCTCTGTTTGCTGATGACTATATGTTCTTAGAAAAACTGAGAGAAAAACATGGATATTCTTTGCCTTTAAGGTCTTGTAAAATTTCTAAATCACAATGCAGTTTCTGACAACAATGCTGTCAACATGTTTTTCTTTGCCATTGAAGTCACAATACTGCAAACAGTATATTTTTCCATGCTTTGTTATGCCCAGCCAGTCATGTCTTTTTCAAGACATGATCACCCAAGCATGTATCACATACAGCACTTAACTGACTGATCAGTGAAAACAAAGAAGAAACATTAGGTTGAATGACTAGATTGAATTTTGAAGTTGCAATCCAAATAACTTAGTATCATTCACTGTTTCAACACTTATTAAAAGTTAGTGTGTCTCATTTTTTACAGACAGTATCTGCTTGTCATTGACAGTGATCTTCTTTTGTCAAGCAGATATAAGCTGTGATCTGAAACAAGTCTGTTATTGTATATGCTGCCATCTTTACCACCTCCCTACATTCCGAGCATGGGAATTTTTGGCAGATTTTAGACTTTCTATTGGTTAACAGTAGTTAATAAAAAATTTAAATAAATACAAAATCCATTTTTATTGCTTGGACTGTCAAGGATTTTGAGGACAGTTAACCTAATGAACTTCGTTTTTCAATTCTTCCAAACAGCAGAATCTCTTTGATTTATTCTTAACAAAATCTGTTGTTCTTTTTTCATTTAAGTTCTATTAAAAATAATTTTTCCATAATTTTGGAATCATAAAACATAACTAAATGCCTGCCTTGTGTTAATTGCAATTAAATTTGCTTTATCTTTTTGAATGTTCCTGTTTTTAATTCTAAAAATCAAGCAATTGGAGGCAAAATATTTTTTGATTAAATCAGTGTTTCTCAACCTCTTTAAGCAATGGCACACCTAAGAGCAAATGAAAATATCATGGCACATTTAAGAAAGTTTTTAAATTGTATACATTAAAATGTTATGAAAGAAAACTATAGATTTAAGAAATACACACACAAATATAAACATATTTTAATGTTTCTATTTAGCTATTTGTGCATTTAAGTGTGAAACCTGTGTCTGGTGTTGATACTTTCAGACACACACACACACACATATATATATATAGATATACTATGACAGTATAAAAATAGACTTTTATAGAAATATATATATTTTTGAAAGAAAAATATTAACAATTTTGAAGAAAAAAATAATTATTGCCATAACACATTTTTGAAGTAAAAAAAATTATTCTCAGCAAAACATCTTTGAATCCAAAACTAGAAGACATCTCCAGTTTTCTAAATTAAAAAAAAGAATAAAAACAAAAAATGTTAATTAAAATCTGACTAAATCAACTTTTCAACTATAACCAAACATGATAAAATAAAAATACCTTAAAACCCCACCTTTTTGGCATTAAATAACCCCGAGGTTGATATGCAGTTAAACAAAACAGGAGTGTGCCACAGCACGGTGGTTGAGGATCACTGGTTTAAATACTTAAGACAAGAGATAGTTTCTAAACTTATAATAGTTCATCTCATGGCAAAATGGGGTTTAAAGACTTTTTCACAAGTTTACCAAGTAGGGATGACTGATGTGCATGAAGAACTAGCATGTGAGTGAGTAGACAAACAGGAAGAGGTCTCAAAGTTAGCCAGTTAGACACAGAAGTGGGAAAATGAGGGCAATATCAACATTTTTTGAAATACAGAAAAAAAAAATATTGGTAAATCATTTTCTTTAAGTGAAGAATTAAAAGAAAGATTTTAAATCTGAATGCATGTGAAATTATTATTGCCTCATTTCTTTTTTGTTTTGTTTTTTTACTTGACTGCGATTTGTCTAGTGAATTTTTCAGTTGATAATTATTAGCCTAAGGAAAGCATAAGCAAAATTGGACTCTCTGAGACAAAGAAGTGCTCTTACCAGGTGAGATAAAAAGCCTGAGGTTTAATATTACAGCCTCTTTGTGAGAAGTTAGAAAAATAGTTTTTTCCAAAGTGAGATTAGATACTATATTTCAGAACTTCCTTAAATTTTTGCTTTTTTAAAGATGCCGATATCAACATTTATTCAGTTTAGTCAGATGCAGGTACAATTCAAAGCAGAAAAATGTGCAAGTTGGAATAATTTACCTGCCTTGAAAATGAGCATTCTTTTTTCAATTAGGCTTGAAAAACTAACCATTAAAGCTTATAAAGAAATATGCAATTATCTTTGCTCATAAACAGGCCTGAGATACTTAGAATAAATTATCAGACATCAATAATTTGTGAAATTTTTTTTCTTTTAATAATTTTTTCTGTGAAAATTTGAATTTTTACTGGCATTTTTCATTTTTTTAAATTTGTTTTGAAATAAAGGAAAAAAATTACTTCATGTTATTGTATATTTTGAAAGTTTACGAGTAAAAAGTGGAAGATTATATAGCACGAGTTTCCCCCCAGTAAAAAGAATCTGTCTGGTTAATAAATTAAAAGTTATTAGCCTTTAGGTTCGGTTTATTTTGTTTTATTGCATACCAACTTAAGTGGGTTATTTAATGCCAACAAGATTCTTAGATTAGTTCAATTGTGTTTGTTTAATGGTATATCAACTCCTTACAGATCATTTAATGCCAAAGTTTAATATTGGGGGAAACTTCGAAATATACATACTAAGTACTTCAAATACCTCTGTGTATGGATCAGTAATAACAAATTTAATATAGGAGAAAAGCTTATTCTATATACATAGAATAAGCTGTGCTATGAGCAGTTTTTGACCAACAGCTGAAAACTAACTTAAAATGTCATGTTCTTATATAGCCGCACCAGATCTAGATTTTTCATATCAGTTTCATGGATAAAAACAAACTCATTCATAAATGTTTGAAATGATCCCTGTAGGTCTTAGTGAAAAACATGGTTCTTTGAACTTCATGGGCTAATGCAACTGAATCAGAAGGAACTGTACCAAATAAATCATATGACTCGAGAAATTTCCAAGAAAAATAAAAAAAATTAAAATGGATAACACTTCTTCTATGTGCCCTATCCCTTCAGGACATAGGTGATTATGGTTCTCCATGTCTCCCTATCCCTTGTGGCTCTTAGTATATTTGCTCCTGGCAACCCCCGTTCCATCATCCACCTGATCAGACCCTGCAAATATGTTATCCACTGCCTTCCTCTGTCTCTCCTTCCTTCTATCTGACCAGTCAGTATCAGGTTCTCCAGGCTCTCCTTCCTCATTGCGTGTCCCAGGAACTTCAGTTGTCTCTTCCTGATGCTCAGTATTAGTTTCCTTTTTGTTGCCATTAAGAGGTGGTTCCATGCTTCAAATCTGCCAAAGCTGACAAAGTAAACCTGGTTGCTGCTCTTGAAATGGACCTTTAGTCACTGGTTAACTGGGGCAGGAAATGGCATATAAATTTTAATGCCTTCAAAATGAAACTACTCTCATTTAACCACCATAGAAAAAATTTCCTACCTACTATCAGAGAGCAACTACATCAAATCTATAGCTGCATCTATTGCTAAGAAAGTTGAGTCACTTTGGAGTCAGAAATTTTTTCTTGTCAAAATACATTTTGTGCATTTATAAATCTACCATTCTTCCATGCACTGAGTAATCTTGCCATATTTGGAGGAGGATCTTCAGTGTAATCAATCCTGACTTTGCAGTCCACTTCTAGTCACTTTTTCATCAGCATGATGTGGCTTCCCTCTATCTTTCTTTAAAAGTATTTTCATGACCACTGTTCTGGCAAGATTCATTCCCTGGTGCCCTGATCACATGTATTTACGTGTGCTGTTAGATTAGCATCAAGGTCTCACCCTTTTACTGTCAAAATCGTTAAATACAACCACCTCTTCTACAATAATAGTTTCTTTTCTCACACTTCCCACCTGTGGAACTCCCTTCCATTTACTTGCTTCCCTGATAGTTTTAATCTCCCAAAGTTGAAATACAGTGTCAGTTGCCATTTTCTGAATCCCATCCATCTTTTATCCTTTCTTCGACATCCCCTGTACCTTGTTCTTTCTTTAACTGTAACCCCCTGTGTACCAGTGATGGTCCTTCCTTGCTTGGGGTGAAATGGTTATAAAAAAAATAACATAAAATTTAAGCAAAGAAATATCAATAAATCAGAAATGAAATGTGAAGTGTTTAAAGAAACTATCGGTGTCTGTAGCTGAGGTACTTGCATGTCAGTGAGAGCCAAAAAGAATACATCTTTTTGCAATAAAAAGTCACCAACAAAGAAATGAATTCTTTAAAATCTCACACCACCTATGATGATCATCAGTGGGTGCTAACCCAACACCACTGAAAGTGGGATAGATAATCTGAGTTCAAATTCGGGTTAATGCAGTTAATTTTCATATCAATATTTTGGGGCGAGAGATGAATCCAACTGATTTTCCTTCAGTGATATGTTAAGCATTAGGATAGACTGCACTTTTATCATAGAAATTTAAACTTAAGAGGCTACGTGGAGCCCACATGAATTTCTCAAATCTGCAATGCTTGGTAATTCTCCCCACGGAATTCAACTCAGGTGCTTTTCGAAAATCTTTACACTCCACATTTATGCAAGAGAATTTGTATCATGCCTCATAATCTTCTGCCTCATAATCTTCTGCCTCATAATCTTCTGCCTCATATCATCAAAGAAAAACACACTTAACTGGGCTATGCAAAAAGGAGCAGGTGCCATCTATTCTTTTCAAGCTTAACATTTCCAAATAGCAACTAAGTCATGTGAGAGGAGGGAGGGAATCAATATTTTGGATGAGATTTTTATGCCCCTGGTACATTTGACCCAATAAACAATTTTGGTGGATTTGACCCAATAATTTTGGTGGATTTGACCCAATAAATTTGGTGGATTTGACCCAATAAATTTGGTGGATTCATGCAAATCCACGGAAAAATAAGACAGAATTTAAACAAATGAATATTAACAAATATGTTGATAGGATATTTAAAAAATAAGAAAAAATAAGAGATGAACTGTGAAGAACCTTCAGTGTTTGTAGCTGAGGTACTTATATTTCAGTAGAATTGAAAAGAATACATCTTTTCATGATGAAAAGTCACCAAGAGATTGATACTTTAAAATCTCACACCACCTGTGATTATCCCCAGTGGATGCTAATCTGACAGTGCTGAAAGTGGGATCAGTCAGTTAAGTGCCATACGTGATACATGCTTGGGCAATCATGTCTCAAAAGAGACATGACTGACTGGGTAGACGATCATCCCACAGTAGGTTGCCATTGCTTTCTGCGGTAGACTGGTTGCCGACCAAGGCTATAAAACCCAATCTGTCCTGCTATTTAACTCATAACTGGAAGGAAGAGACGGATTAATACCTTTCCCAAGGGTAATGATAAACTGGACTTTCTCACCACCCAAGCCTTGAGTGATCCCAAGAAAAAAAAGGAAAATATTAATTCCAAGACATATCTTGTTGGAACATTGGTTCTCATATGAACACCAAGGTTAAGCAACACCAAGCCTGGTCAATACCAAGGTGACTGACTGCTTGGAAATACCAGATGCTGTAAACTTGGATGTGCAGGTGGTGTAATAGATAATGGCTTAGAATTAAAAACTGGAAAGATGAGTTTCAGTTACAGTTTGGTTTGTTATATTCACTTATGTGAAAATGTTCTTGAATCTACCTCTTCTCCTCCTAGCTATGGGTTAATTAGTAGGACCTGTATTCATAGATCACTATTTCCAGAAGGTTCTTACGATCTAAAAATATTTTCTGGCTGTAAAAACCTGCAAAAAATTTGGTAAGATGTAAAAACCAAAAAAAAATGCTATATTCTGAAGGGATACCACATTTTAATTTGAAACTAAAGCTTGAATCTAGTTTTCTGATTAATGTTAGTCAAAACCATGATTCTTTCTTTCAGGTCAAACACTGATTGCCAGATAACAAAAAAATCTATAAGAATGGATTATTCCACTGGGGATTATGTGATAATAACCTACATTAAGCACCTAAAAGAAGTCTGGAGCAATCAACTGAATTATGAGTTGCAGCAGCAGACATATTAGTTACAGCCAAGTAGCAGAGTTCAGTGTTCACAGTGTGATATTACTATTTAGTCCTTGAGTAGAATACTCAGGAGAACTTCTAAGAGAGGATACTATGTCTTTATTTTTATTTTTTTAATCGTGTCACCCCAAGCAAGGCATTCCACTGCCACTATAGCGCAGGGGGTTACATAGAGCGATTGGGTATAGGAAATGTCAGAAGGAGGGTGCTAGATGAGTTAGGATGGACATAGGGAGAGAGTTGGAGAGAGTGGGTGTAAGTTAGTGTGTTAGGAGGTGTCTATTTGTTAGGGCGCCGCTCCTATTTGACTACAAATGGACTGTTCCCATTGCTATATATAGCAATGGTGGATTCTCTACAGGGAGTCATAGAGAGTCACTTGAGTCTCTAATGAGTTACTGAACAGTCAGTGCGAGTCAGTGAAGAGCTAGTCACACTTCCGGTGGCGTACCGGAAATAATCACGTATACACACGTCTTACGACGGATTGGACTCTTGTATCTTTCTATTGTAAATATTACTAATCACTTCTGTACATACTAACCGTCTTTTCCAAGGAATACAACTTATATTCTGATTCTGTTGTTGAGTTATTCATTTATACTTGGCGACATAACACTATTGACCCTACATTTAAACTCCTGGAGGTTGTAGCCGTCGGGGAAGCAAAAACATGTGGAAAGGAATTCCACAGGCGGGAAGTCTGAGGAAAGAAGCTGTTGGAGTAGAAATTGCATTTACATTTCATCGGTTTCACTGTAAAAGGATGGGACCTAGTTGCCAATCTAGGATCTCGTGCAAATTCACATCTAGGGGGCACCAGTGATTTATGTTCATCAGAGCAGAAGCCATGAAAGTATTTATAGAAGAGACACAGGGAAGCCACATCATGCCGGTGAGAGAGTGACTGCAGGCGGTCAGCCAAGTCAGTATCAATCACATTACAGATTCTTCGCTGTATTTTGTCAAGAACCCCGAGGAGAATAGCAGGGGCACCCGACCAGATGTGGCAGCAGTACTCAATACATGGGAGGATGGTAGATTTATATAAGTGCAGGATAGATTCAGATGGAAAGAATTTTCGGGCCCTGCACAGAGAGCCAACTTTCATAGCAGCAGATTTAGCAATGGATTCATCGTAGTCATTCCACTTGAGGTCCGCTGAGAGTGTCAGGCTAAGCAGGCGTAGTGTTTTACTCTCTGGGAGGCAAGCCTATTCCATGCTAATGGGAGGGAGGTGCAGTTGTCTGTGGCGGTTAATTGATAGCAGCTTCGTTTTGGAAGAATTGAATTTTACGAGCCATTTCTTACCCCAATCCACCACGAATTGGAGTTCCTTTTCAAGCTTGGCAGCGAGGTTCGCCTTGTCACCAACACCAGATTTTTGATCGAGGTGAGAGTAAACTGTGGTATCATCGGTGTACATGCCTACTTGTGATCTTATGGCATTGGGGAGATCATTGATGTAGATTAGAAAGAGTGTAGGACCTAGGATAGGGCCTTGGGGGACACCCACGTTTGTAGGGTAGTTCTGGGAGGCATGTCCATTTAATACCACCTTCAGTGTGCGGTTAGAGAGGAATGACTGGATTAAGTCCAACAAAAGTTCAGTTATGCCTTAGCTTTGCAGTTTCCATAGAAGGCCGGCATGCCATACTCTGTCGAATGCTTTAGAGATATCCAAGGCAACGGTTCAGGCTTCACCATTCTTGTCGAGAGCTTGGTATATATACTTGGTGATGGTCGTTAGTATATCAGCAGTAGACCTGGTGAAGCGGAAGCCATACTGTTTGTCCGGGAGGAGCCCGTGGGCTGTGAGATGCTGAATGACCTCGGCATTGATAATGGCTTCGAACACTTTACCGAAGATCAGAAGAAGGCTGATAGGGCAGTAATTTGCGGGGTCCGAGGG
Organism: Ascarosepion bandense; assembly: GCA_037127315.1. Classification (NCBI taxonomy): domain Eukaryota; kingdom Metazoa; phylum Mollusca; class Cephalopoda; order Sepiida; family Sepiidae; genus Ascarosepion; species Ascarosepion bandense. The sequence continues at coordinate 2,724,529 of JBBBDQ010000415.1, forward strand.
TTCACCAGTGTTCTTGAATATTGGAACCACAGAAGAAGACTTCCAACAGGCAGGAAAGCAGGATGAAGATAGGCAGAGGTTGTAGAGCTTAGAAACGATAGAGGAGAGTTCAGGGGCACAATTCCTCAAGACTATGATTGGGATTCCATCCCCACCACTCGCTTTGTGAGGGTCCAGTTTTGAGATTATGCTAGAAATCAGCGAGGGTGTGATGTGGACGTCATTCAATTGGACTTCAGTTCTAGATGGGAAATTGGGTGTATGGATTCCAGACGAATCCAGACTCGAATTGGTCGAGAATCTACGGGCAAAGCATTCAGCCTTGTCCACTGAGGAAGTGAGGACCTCAAACTCGTTGATTAGTGGGGGTATTGAGGATTTACTCTTGTTAAGCATGCTTTTACAGAGGCGCCAGTAGTCTTTGGCTCTGAACTTAGAGGATGCTATGCGCTGCTTCATTCTGGCGGCAAACAGCATCTTAGCTTCGTTAAGTATCTTTTTACACTTATTACGAGCTGAGGCAAAGAGGCATCTGTTTTGGTCCGACACATGGCTACGATAAAGCCAGAAGAAGTGATTCTGGTGGGCAATGGTGGCCGAGCAAGCGGGTGAGAACCGGGGAGACGAATGGGATTTAAGCTGAAATTTCCTGGCAGGGATGAAAGCATCGATGCCAGCCTTAACCCAGGAGATGACCTCTGATGCACAGTCTTCGATGGGAAGACTAAAAACATTGTTCCAAGGGACATCGCAGAGGAAGTCACAGAACGAATCCCAGTATGCTCTTTGATAGCAGTAGGATATTCTGTTTGTCTGGGTTTCTTGGATAAAGGTGGAGTGGAATGAGATGTTGACAGAAACTACGGCGTGGTCAGAATTTCCGAGAGGGCATTGCTGTCTGGTGGTGCAAGAATTTGGGGTGGAAGTGAAGCAGAGCTCTAGAAGTGAGTCCCTTCCATTAGGGCTATTGGAGAAATGCATGGGGAAGTCTACCACTTGTGTTGGGAGATGGAAAAATTAATGGTGTGGACATCAGCAGTGCTGGTTACAGAGTTTTCCAGCCAATTAGTGTGGTGGGCATTAAAGTCACCAAACACGAAAATATAGGCAGATGGGTGAGAAGAAATGGCCTTGTCGATATTGTCAGAGATGCTGTCAAGTACCGAACAGTCAGAGGAGGAGGGGGAGCGGTAGAGGAAGAAGAGATAGCTAACAGAGCTTAGAAGTGAGAGACAGAAGCACATGAAAGACTGGTCCAGGGATTCAAGAGATGTTACTCTAGCTAGGGTGGGGGAGGTGTTCGCTGACATATACACCAAGCCCATGCATATGGATGTTGGAGTTCCTTCCTGAAGAGGGGAAGGTAACCAGGAACATATAACTCAGAGGAGGTGATAGACGGGTCAAGGTTAGTTTCACATAGGGCTAAGATATCAGGTGAGTTAATTTGGAGGAATGATTCTACGCTATAAAAGTTAGTGCGGATTTGGGAGATCCTCTTAATACAGTACTATTTAAAAGATATGCAAATAACAAGATACCAGAATATCACCTCATAATAATAACTACTACTACTACAAATCCATGAGTAACTGACCCAGACAATACGACTATGTGACATCACAACACACAAGTAACCTTTTAGATCACAACAATAACCAAACGAGATTACAACATTATTATATATTTATTAAAATTTATGAATTTCAAATATTTAGGAGATAAAAATGTTTTTTTATATGCCTGCCAGCATGATAAATGATTTTTTTTTTTTTTTTGGATACTTGACAAATGTTTGAGACTTCTTGTGGTCTTTGGGTTCAGCAGTTTAATACTAAATGTCATTGCTGATATCTGCTGAATTCTTTCTTTTTTTTTTTTTGACATGATCACAAGAAATATTGAAAGAATGGAAAAATTCAGCCGAGAAAAAAATTCTTCAAACTACAAATAGTTCTAACAACAGTCATTTTCAACAACCTTTTCTTGTATCTTTGATCAGATAGTAAATCTCAAAGCTAGTAATATATAAAGCATGATCTATTGAAATGTATTTAAATGTATTGAATAAATATGAAAAAGATGAACATTAAAATGAAAACATTTGAAAAATTAGTGAATTATTATCTTTTTGTGGTTCAATAATAGGTACAATCAGAAGAGAATCTTGAAGAATTCTTGGAGTACCAGAGGAAACCATTTGAAGAGAGTTTGGCCTAAAAAATAAATTAATTACTTTTATTTTGGTTCAGAAAAACATTTGTCACCAGAGGCTTGGTATAATTTGTTTGTATCTGATAAAGAAAAATAAAAACAGTATTTGGAGCAAAAGTGGATTGTAGAGAATATACAATACAAATGGAGATGTACAAAGCAAGATGCGGCTGATTTTGAAGCAGTGATTAACTTGAAACCAATCTCCCCAAGAATACAATGCAAGGAATAATCTTTTAGAAATTGCCATTGGCTATAAATCTGGAATTCCAATAATGGTCCCTTTCACACCAACTTCTAGCAAAACTTACTGTTTTTTGTATTTTGTTTCTTTAATTTTTTTGGACTCACCCAAAAAGAAGAATACTTAACAGAGAACAAGAGTATTACTATGAACTCAGTAGATATGGCTACTCAACAAATATGGTCTACAAGGAAACTAATAAATTCATTGAGAAATTGATTTTTTTTAATATCAAAGACCATGTGAAATTTAAGCTTGATATTAATAAAAGAAGATAAAAGTTGAATTGAGAAATCAAAGTTTGAAATATATGTTTTGGAAGACTAATTCCTTTTGTTAAACCCTAGTGCAACAGTAAAATTCTGACCAACTCTAAAAAATAACAACAATATATAAAATTTTGATAGATTGGAGTTAGCTTAAACCAATGATTTACATTTCACATTTAAATTATGATGATAAAAAAGAGTTAACTTTTTATGATTTATTTATTGACAGAAAATAATTTATTATAATTTGTAATGAAAAGATATTTAAAATTCTTCAAATTTACATCTATATATTTTTCAGTTTATTTTAATTTAATATTTAATAACATATCTGAGCTTGATGCTTTTTTAGAATATTTCTTTTGCAAGGTTGTATCTTAAACAGGCATACACACAAATATTTTTCCAGGGATTCTAGCCATGATCACTTTCTGTTTATGATATTGCTAATTGCAGAAATATCATTTCATATATTATGTTATCTATTATAACCATGATATAAAAGTGTAACCAAGAGGTTTAAATCTTGATATATACATTTATTGTGCTTTGGAATTATTTAAAAAATAATTAATGACCTTCAAAAATTTTCATGCCACACCTATGATTCGCACACCTGAAGACATGTTAGAGCAATGAATAGTGGCTCTGATTGAGAATCAGAGAGCTGAGTTCGAATTCCAGTCAAATTCCTTACGTTCACTTACATGCTAATATTCTTGGGAAAGGTATGAATCCATCCATTCTCCACCCAGTTCTGAGTAAATAACAAAACAGACTGGGTTCTATAACCTCAGTTTGTGCGTTGTGGTACAGTGGATATCGGCTCAGAATGAGAAACCGGGGAGCCGAGTTCGAATTCCAGTTGAATCCATTGTGTTCACTTATGCACAAATACCCTTGGGAAAGGTATTAATCCATCTCTTCCTTCCAGTTATGGGTTAAATAGCAGGACAGATTGGGTTCTATAGCCTTGGTCGGCAACCAGTCTACTGCAGAAAGCAATGGCAACCTATTGCGGGATAATCTTCTGCCCAGTCAGTCATGTCTCTTTCGAGACATGATCACCCAAGCGTGTATCACGTATGGTACTTAACTGACTGACTGACTGTGAGAAGATCTTCACACCCATGAAAGTTTTTCTAGAGAAGGAGGGAAGAAGTTTGTTAAACCTGCCCAGGATCAATGCTGTCACAAGTACAAGTACACATTGGTTGAAAATCACTCTTAAAATATTTTGTTCTCTCTTTTTTTCTGTTTTAATTGTTATAACCATTAACACCTGTCTTATAGCATTTGTAAATGTTCACTGAATAATTAAGCAAGCCATTAACATATCTGAATGCATCAAACATATCAAAATATTAAGAATAATTTTAAAATATCTGCATTGGGTTCTTCAGGCTTTGTGCTAAACAAGGCTTATCTGCTACTACTTTTACAGTTTATATTCTCAACTGGGAAAAAGAATTATTTGTCCTTATGTTTTATAATTCATAGTTTTTCTTTTAGATTGGTTCGCAATTAGGCCTAGGAATATGCTATTTTACCCATAGCTAGAGGAGGAGATTTATGTCTATCCTAATGATACTATTTTGAAATGAACCTCAAACTCTTTGGAGAGAATTTAAGTTTAGCTTGCTAATACCATTATGTTACTTGCTTCTCTTTATTAAAAATATTTTTCTTTGATGGCAAAATTATTTCAAATACCATTTTTTTTATACTTTCTTGATTGCTATTAAATCTGATTTTGGCACAACTGAGATTAATTGGTCAAAAGAAATGAATAGGGTCAAAATTTCAAATAAATTTTTGAAGATGAATTTTGATTACAATTTGCACTATCCATACCATTTGTCTAAATCAAAAAACAATTTTAAAAGTGGGGGTCCTGTTCATAGTATTAATACAATATCAAATTGATTCCTAATTTTTTTAAAGAGTTATGTGAACTTTGTTTTTATTTATGAATGTTCACAAAATTCTGACTGCGATTCACTTTCAGTAAATGCTAAATAATCACCATTCTTGGACTGAATGACCCTATGTATATATTTACATTTATGCCCAGAGATATGCTTATAAAATAAAGTAATTTAAAGAAACTGATAAAATACCCCACTTAAAAAAAGCCCTCAAAGGATATAGAAATTTTAAAAAGTAAAAAAAAATAGGTATACCCTTGACTTTCTCAGTACAGGAAAAATACACATCTTCACCTATATTGATACTTGTGAAACATTTCCAAAGATCATATAGTGAAAGTGATCCTCATTTGCAAATGCATTTCAGAAATGGTTAGTGCATTGCACATGGAGAAGTGGGTCACATTTGCTGATACAAATCTTCTATGTGTAGCATGCAGACTCTGGTTCAGCACTGGTTTTAAGTGCATAGCCAATGGTAGCAACTGTTGAAAAAGTGCAAAAATAATGTTTTGAAATTTTCTTAAGAAAGTTAATGTTGACTTGAACTCAGGAGATATTCAGTCTGTGCTGTGAGAAGGTTCTATCTCACACTGGATTTTCTATACATCTAAGATTGCATTAAAATTGGCAGTCTAATGCAGACAATGTGGATGTCCTTCCTGAGAGGCCTGCAGAGTACTTATGTTAGTTTTGTGATAAAATTTGCAGGTCTGCCATGAGATCACGCAAGGAGAAATACACTCTAAAGACACTTAAAAAGCCATTCATGTGTCAAAGGTATGCAGAAATTAGGTGGCAAGTAAAGTCAATTACAGGCACATGACTGCTCAGCTCAATGTTGAATAGATAGCCTTCTTCTATTAAGAAGTGGAAGTTATACATACATACATACATATATATAAACTAATTTTGAGTGTCAACAGTTTGTGTCTGTGGACTGTGTTTATGCTTAACTATTAGGTTGTCCCAAAAGTTGTTAAACACTTGCAAAATATTGAAATTTTACTCGTCAAGTAATCTAAGGTTACCAGAAAACACTTGCAAAAAATTGAAATTTTACTTGTAAAAACAAGAAAAATTATTGCTCAAAATAAAGACCATCATTTTCCAAGACTTTCTGCCATCGATCTGCAAGCTTTTGGATCTGGTCAAAGTCCTATTCTGCCAGCTTCGAATCAAAGAATTCTTGACATGCTTCCTCGACTTTACCAAATGAGTTGAATTGGCGGCCCTTCAGAAAGTGTTGCATCGAGCGGAAAAGCTGTAATCTGATAGAGCACAGTCAGGACTGTAGGTTGGATGTGGCAGAACCTCAATGCCATCCAGCTCTTCAAAATTGTCTTTGGTCTTCCTGGCGGTGTGTAGCTTGGCATTGTTCTGCTGCATCAAAGCGTGCTTTCGGTTGATCAGAGCCGGGTACTTTTGCTTCAACTTTTCGTCAACCCGCTCAAGTTGCTGACAGTAAAGTTCGGCACTGATAGCATGACCATTCGGAACCAACTACCAAATACACGATTCCTTCAAAGTTCCACCAAACACACAACATGACTTTCTGCTGAATCAATCTTGTTTTGGAACCGACAGTGTCACTTGCCCTTTCTGAACTTATCACTTGTCTTGATTGTGCTGGAACAGATAGACCCATTTCTCGTCAGATGACACAATGCGCTTCCAAAAATGCTCGTCCAATGAATTGCTGAGCAATTGATGGCAAATTTCAACTTGTCTGTTGGCTTGTGCTTTGGTGAGTTTGTGCAGATCTTGGCGCGGCTTTTTGTGAGTTGCTTCAAATATAGGGGAACTGTCGATTTGCCAACTCCAAGCTCATCAGCCAATTCTTGAGTGCTCGATGAAGACATAATGTCCAACCCAGTTTAAATGTCTCCATCATCCAACTTTAATGGCCGTCCTGAATGAGGCTTATCTTCAAAACTCATGTTGCCAGAATCAAAACGCTTGTGCCACTTTCAGTTTGCCACATATGCAATTGTTCCGTCATCTTCGGCAGCACAAATCTCTTCTGCAGCTTTTCTGGTTGAAAGATCTTGCTTCCAGCAGTAATGAATCAAAACTCACAGCTCAATTTTATCAATTGCTATTTGGAATACAAAGATGAAGATCACTATAACAATATAAACTCAAAATTGCATAAAAATTCAATTTTTTGCAAGTGTTTATGAACTTTTGGGACAACCTAATAATTATATATACTGGTCAGTGATGTATTATGGGCAGGCCTATTGTATTATTCTAATTGTTATTTCGTTGATAAGTAACAGTTAAATTTCATATTGTTTTAGGGGGTTGTTGAGTGGAACAAATTGTAGATCTGGATACAGGTTTGTGGCTATTTTATAGTAGTGTTTGTTGATTGTTTTTATTCATAATTGATTGCTTTATTGCTGGTTGTTATTATTACATTTACTTGTCCTTATGTGTGTTTTCATAGTTTGATAGTTTGTTTATTATTTATTTAATGTATTTATTGATTTGTATTTTCTTATTATTATTTGCTTAATTTTTAGTTTTTATTTATTCGGGTTGATTTTTATTTTTTCATTTTTAAGTAACGCCATAAAAATTTTGTTTCTGTGTTTGCATTTTGAAATCAGTTCTGATCATTTATATAATCGTTTGTTCATCTGGGATGATAATTATAGCTGGTGTCTCCTCCAGTCAGAGTTTACAATTTGGGATTTACTGTTGTAAGCTGATGCCATTGCCTTTATTTTCCATGATATTTTTTTATGTGATTTGGTTTTTGTTTTCAATCTCTGATACGTTTAGAAAGCATTGTGTTGTTTGTGTATTTACTGTTTGTAAATGTTTTGTGTATATAGTTTCTTTATTTTCAAGGTTCTTAAGTTACTCCTATGTATATTTTTCTTTATTGATTGGTATATTACATTGTTCTGGAATAAATTGCTGTTTAAGGATATTTGTTCTTTGCTCTGCAGTTACACATGGGCTTGATATGTGCAGGTGGGTTGTTTTCCTTTTCTAGTTTTTTTGTATAATATTCTCGGCATAACTGTAGCTGATTTTTACTGTGTTTATATTGTGTATCTTATGCAGAGGAAAGTGTTTATGTATGAGTTTAATAAATATTTTTTCTATGTTTGCTTTCATGTTTTTCTTGTACAGTGGATTGAACCATATCATATTTCTTTTTTTTATTTTTTTTGCTGTCTTTGTGGTTTGTATATGAGTGTTGCTTGAAATTCACTATCATTTAGGGCTGTTTCACAATCTTTTTTGGCCTCATTGAAGATGTTTTCCTTGGAAGAATCGTCAGATATTTTGCACATAATTGATTGGGATCTGCTTGATTATTGATGGCCAGTGATTAAAAGATGTGTGTGTGTGTGTGTGTCTATATCAGTTGGTTAAGTGCAATACATTATACATGTTTGGGCAATCATGTCTTGAAAGAGACTTGACTGAATTGGCAGAAAATTCTCCTGCAGTAGGTTGCCATTACTTTCTGTGGGTCTCTGTGTTTATATGTATATATGTAGGAAAAAGGTGTCTTTAATCTAACATATTTCACATTATTCATCTTTAAAGAATTTCTAAAGAAGCTTGTTAAAGTGAAACATGTTAGTTTTTTTCCTACTTGTTCTTTACTTATTCTATTCATCTTTTTGAATTCCAACCCATATATTCAACTCATATATATGCACACACACACACACACACACATATATACATATATAGTGGTTTGTCATTAGGTGTTCTATATGGATGATTTGTACCTTTTTTTTAGATCAAAAGTGACATGTAGAAATTTATTTATATTTATATACACTCTATCTTTGATACTGAACACTTTAACACATAAATATAGTATAAATTAAAAACTATATTTCTAATATATATATATATATCTACATATATTAATAAAGAGAAAACATTCACTAAGAGGTCCATTTCATGTACTGGTGCATATAGGCTTACGTACACATTAATACATGAAATTATTCACTTGTAATTCATACACCCACAATTACATATTTATATACACATGCATATCACTCATTTATATACACCTATTAATATAAGTATATCTTAATATAGAAATGTAATATGCATAAGCATATACAAGTGAAAACATATAGGCAAATTGTTAGGTCTGGGAAAAATGGTTTGCTTGCATTATTCCTGGTAATTGGAAACCAAATAAAGAAGATTTGCCATTGCAAAGACTCTTCTGATATTGTTTGGACTTCATTTTTTTTTCTTGAAAATCTCATTGCAAAAAGCTTTTAGTAAAAAACATAAATCTTTTGATTATTTGCTTGCTGATTGTATTTGGAGAAAAAGTAGTTAGGGAGAGTGGGAGAAAAGACTTAAAAAGGGGAGGGGAAAAAGAGTAGGAGGAAAGGCTTAAAAGGGGAGGGGAAGAAGAGAAAAAAGAGTAGGAGGAAAGGCTTAAAAAGGGGAGAGTAAAGAATGGTGGCAACAAAAAAATGAGTGGGAAGAAAGGCAAAGGATGGAGGAGAAAAAAGATAGGAAAATATTCTTTTGTGTTTGGTACTTTCAGGATGTGGACGATTATGGCTCTTCACAACTTGTCTTTAATTCTTTCCTTGAATCAATTGGTTGGTTGTCTTTCTGTTACCCTGCAGTGGGGTGTGAGTTGATCTATTCCATAAAAGTTGATTATAATAATTCAAATTGACATAAAGAAAATAAAGGTTTCCAAATTTTGTTAAAAAAAACAATGTCTAGCCGTAAATTTCTTTTCCTTCTATGTGCCATGTTTCTCTTTAGGATGTAGGTGATCATGGCTTTCCACATCTCCCTATACCTAGTTCTTACCACTTTTTCTACTGTTTTCTCACCCAAACCCTGCTCTGCCATCCACCTGCTCAGACCCTTCAAATATGTTATCCACTGCTTTCCTCTCTCTCTCTCTTTATCTGTCCCGTGAGTATCATATTCTCCAAGCCTTCCTTCCTCATGTCCCAAGAATTCAGCTGTCTCTTCTTGATACTCAGTATGAATTTGTTTTCATTTCCATCCTTTTTAAAACACCATCATTCCTCACATGCTCGATCCATGATATTTGCAGCATCCTTCTGTAGAACTACTTTTCAGTTGCTTCAAGTTTTTCCTTCGTCTTTGATAATATTGTCTAGCATTCACTGCCATATTGAAGGACAGACATCACATAGCAATCCAGAACTCTTTCTTTGTTTCTAGTAAAATTTTCCTTTCCCTTAATACTTTGCTCAGCTTCTGGAATGCTTCCTTGGCTATTCCAATTCAACTTCATATCTGTGTCACATTTTCCATCTTCTGTTAAAACACTTCCAAGTGGATATTTTGACTTGGTATTAGTCAAAACAGAGTAGTCATACTTAATACTATAGTTGTTTCCCTAACTAACCCCTTATAACCCATAATCAAGTGCTAGATAGAGAAAACCCCACCAACCCAAAACATCTGAAAGTAACAGAAATGAAATTAATTTTGCTTTCAAGTTAATATCAAATGCAGTGAAGATAGGGTGTGCTGATGCATCTCCAAGCAACCTATATCATCCACCATCTTTTTCTTTTGTAGATCTTTTAGTCCTCATATATGAGCAAGCTTGTCTCAGTATTTGAGGTCTCAGACTGGTTCAATGTTTCTGACTCAAGGAAGAGTTCTGTTGTTCTGATTTTTGGGGTAGATGAGATATGCACTCTTAGGGAACCACACCTTTTCAAACGTCTCCTGTGGGCGTGACTGTCTAACTACCTTGTCTATCTTTCTTCAAATGGAATAAATAAGTTATCTTGTCATCCAATTCACACTCCTTTCTGCTCTTTTGAACAAGAGTATAGAATTTATCCCTTGTTTCCTGTTTAGGACAGAATTTCAACTTGTTTCCAATGTTGCTTAAACTCTGTACCTCTAATGTCTTTGCCTAAAACTCTCAACTTTTATTTACTGTTGAATTACTTTTCCTTTTCTCAATAAGATTGGATGATCATATATTTTCCAGTTCAAACTTCTCCCCAGTCTTTTGAACAGGAGTAGAGGTTCATCCCTTGCTTTTTGTTTAGGATTGGGTTTCTAATTCCTTCTACAGCTTTCTCCTTATGCAATTCACTGCTTTGAGTGTCTCCTTGGATTTGGACAGAGTGAATATCCATGTAAAAAATAAAAATGAAAAAAATGGATATTAGATTATGAAAGAAAATTACTAGTGTTGGTCAATGGATGAAAATTTTGAAGAAAGAAAACTTGTCAAATACACAGAAGAATAGAGTAAGATGAAAGTGAGGAAGAAATAGGAGAAAATGACATTTGAACTTAAAATCACATTCCCACCTCCAAAAAAGGAAAAAGAAAAAGAGATTAAAGGAAATGAGGGAAGTAGTCGATAAAAATAACTGACCAAGAAAAAAAAACATGCAATAAATGATAAATATTAGATAGAGAAGTGAAAGATGCAAGTGGAGATAATGTAGAAGAGGATTAGTACCTCTCCCTCATAAAAGAAAAAAGCATGCAAGAATGGATAAATATTGGATAAAGAAATGAAAGATGAAATTGGAGATAATTTACAAGAAGATAGATTAGATAGAGAGGAAAGATGAAAGAGGTGGGAGATAATGTGAAGTGGATGGTACCTCTCCTCATAAGAAAAAAAGCATGCAGTAAATGATAATGTCTCAGAATGAAGGTGAAGAACAATGGAGATAATATAGAGAGGATGGCCCTTTCTCCCTCTTAGAAAAAAGCATGCAAAATGAGATAGCTCTTAAAAGGACCAAAAATGAAGATAAGAAATTGGAGATGGTACAGAGAGATAGTGCCTCTCACACATAAAACATGCAGAAAGGATAAGAGATTACAGATAGAGAAGGAAGGAGTAATTGAATAATTTGAAGAGGATAGTGCCTCTCCCTCATGAAAGAAAAAAAAAGCATGCAATAAATGATAAATATTAGATAAAGAAGTGAAAGATGAAAATGGAGATAATATAGAAGAGGATAGTACCTCTCCCTCATGAAAGAAAAAAAACATACAAGAAAGTATAAAGATTAGATAGAGAAGGGAAAGATGAAAATGGAGAAAATGTAGAAGAGGATAATACCTCTCCCTCATAAAAGAAAAAAAAATGCCTAATGGAAAAAACAAAAAAAAAGATCAAAGGACAAACAGAAAATAGAGAAAGATGAAAGACAGAAATTTAAAAGAATAACAACTTAATGCCCAACCATCTCCCCACCTCCAAAAGAAAAAGAAATGATTAAAAGAGAGGCAGAAATAGAAAGATATATTTGAGGAATAAGTGGAAAACAATAATAATAAAAGATAATAAGGAAAAGTAAAGATGCAATGAAGTGGAAAGAAGAAATTAGACAGAAAAGAGATGAAAATGAAAACTAAGTAGAAAAGAATGACAATGCCCCCTATTTAAAAAAGATTTTTAAACAACATGGAGAAAATAGTGAAAAAAGAAAAGATCAAAGGACAGACATAAGTGAAGGTAAAAGTGGATGATATTTGTCCTCATCATCAAATAGTGGAAAAGAAAATAAGCAAAGAAATGAAAAAAAAAGAAAAGATTGAATGATAGACAAAAAAGATTGAGAAAGAAGAGGATGACTAACCTTCTCACAAAATAAAAACTAGGAGAGGAAAAATCCTGTTAGAATAAGGAAAGATAATGATGAAATATAAACAAAAATGAATGTCTATTTCTAGTAAATATCAGACTAACATGTATGCTACCTTCTATGATTGATGACAAGGCCATTGTGAGTCTCTTAGCATTTGTATGAAATCAGCAGCCATATTGTATTACTTTTACTGATTCTAAAGCCTTTATAAAAAAAATTTATCAACTTGGTGATGGTAAACTTTTTTCTACTGGTTTGGTTTATGGCAGATCAACCTTTTTCAGGCTATTTGATGCTAATTTCCCACTAATAATTTAGACTTGTATTAGAGGCTATGCCAGGTCATGAATTAACCTTACTGTCACAGAACTTTGCTGAACCTTTTGCAAAGTAGGACATATTTTTTTACTTTGTTTTTATGGCTGAAAAATAAGTCTGCATGACCACAAAGGCCTTGTTTTGAACCCCAAGAAAAGACTTAAGTAGAAGAAAAAAAATAAAGAAAAACTCAGAAAGAGAAAAATATGGATGAACTGAACAAAAAGATGTCAAGCAAAGAGTCTATTCTTAACATGATGAATGTTCCACCTCCATGTATTTTCAATGTCATGGAATTTGTGCAATAGGCCAGTCATTTCATACCACTAGTTAAAAAGTTACTTGTATTGTATGGCAGTGGATATTGGGTTAGAACAAGAAATCGGAGAATCAACTTTGAATTCCAGTTCAATCTGTTGCATTCACTCACATGCAAATACCCCCAGGAAAGATATTAAATTTTTGCTTCTCCAGATATGGGTTGAATAACAGTACAGACTGCGTTCTGTAGTCTTGGCTAGCAACCAGTCTACCATAGAAAGTAATGGCAGCCAATTGCAAGAAACTCTTCTGCTTAGTCATGTTTTGTTTGAGACATGATTGCCCAAGGTTGTATCACGTATGGCATTTAACCGATTGAGTTAAAAAGCAATGAGTTAATTGGTTGATCTCTTTGAATTGACGAACACTGAGAAAAACATTGTCCTTCTGGTTAACAGAAAAACCTGCAAGACTGTCAAATCCACAAAACATCACATGACTGTCATGCGATCTTTTGTTCCTGTCCAGTTTGTGAGTAAACATCCAACAGGCTAAAAAAGGCCTGACTTTTTTGATGTGGAATATAGTTTTGCCAACTGCAGACCACTTGCTGATGAAGAGTTTATTTTACATGGAATATATTCACCAGCAAAGAACTGGGTATCAAGCATGTCAGAATTCTATCTACTTGAAATTGATGAAAATTATAGCTATACACCATGAGTGGATGCTTGACTTTATTATCAATTAGAAATCCTAACACTGCCAATGGTCTCTCTCAAAAATTTTACTCATGTTTGTACCCTTGTCTCATTGCTCTTTTAACAAAGCTTCTGTTATGTCTGGTATATCTCGCAGTTTCAGTACTCAATACATCGTACACTGATACATGTGACATAATGGAGTGTGAACAGTTATCAGGCTAGCACTTAAATATAACTCTGCTAAATTGCATAGGATACCTCACCCTCCCTGAATTGTTCATCCTCATCAGTGTAGTTTTCTCTTCTTGCTTCTGTCTTTCTGTTTTCTGCTCTGCCTCCTCACTGTAGTTACCTTCCTCCTCTTAACTTGGTATTCCATCTGCACATTGTCCGGCACAATCCTTTTTTTAAATTGATCCACATGAACCAGAACATAATGCCTATTTTTCTCGATCAAAACCATATTATTGCCAATCTGCAAAAAGAAGTTTGCTTCTTCAGGATTTGCACTTTTGTCTTTCATGTAACATACTCTCTCCCTTGTGGCAAAAGACATGGTAATGGGGGCTCTGATCTGGCTAACTATGAGGGCTGATAAGCTCAGCTTACTTTCCACATTTGATATTGACCTATAAATGACGAGCATTTTAGCTAGAAAGCTCCAATATTTTCAATGATGGGCCATCTGCTCTACGATTCCACTGGATGAAGAAGTTTTATATGGCATGCAGTCTATCTGCCTCGACCATGTGCACAAATTTTCATCCCAAAATTTAGGAACATTATCTGACACTAACACTTATAGTACTCCATTCCTTGCAAATACATCTCTCAAAACCTGTCTGACTGTAGATGCTCTCTGGCTTTTAACTTTGATTAATTCTGGCCAACCCAAGTACACATTCAGCATAATGAGAAATGATCCTATGCTACTGACAAAGCATCGACAAGAGGGATATCATTTCCCTTAACATATACAATGTCAAAATCAAATGCCATAATTTTAATGGCCCAGCATAAAATTCTCGATGACATAGCCTTCGGCAAATACTTTCTTGGGTTAAAAATAAACTCCAGTGTCTTGTGGTCTGACTTAATAAAAATTTCTTAACTAATAAAAGATTTTGTGCCCTCTCCATACTTTAAACAATTGCCTCATTTTCAGTGTTTGATTAATTTATCTCTGCTGTTGTCAATCTCCAAGATAAATACATTATTGATTGAATTTTCCTGTGATAGGATAACAACAATCGCTCATGTCCATGGTCAACATTATCTCTTTTTTAGAATTGAACACTCTTGTTATTAGCTTCTTTTTCTTAATTGTTTTTAGTATCATAAAATTAAATGTTAAAAATTTATCAAACCTAAAAAGGATTCTAATTCCTTTTTATTGGTCGCAGTTGCTACCTCCGTAATTTTTTCGGTTAACCTTTCGTCAGATGCTATACAGGTCATTGATGTTTGGTAGCCCAAATATACCAGATTCTTGCAAACAGAGTTACTTTTGTCTTTATTAATGGTTAATCCAGCCTCTTTCAATCACCATAATATATGATCCCCTCTTTGTTCTAATTATTGTCTGGTCTTCACTCTTACCCCTATATCGTCTTGGTAAATAATCACGTTAGTTACCTTGCTTAACAATATTTTTTTGATTGCCCTTTGAAATATGGGATGTTTTAATTCCATATGGTAATCCAGTTCACCTTAACAGGCCTATAGGGGTGTTGATCATCGCAACTTTTTGAAATTCTTTGTCAATCTGAATTTGGTTGTGGGCAGGTATCAAATCAATTTTTGCAAAATATTCCATGTTTGCCAGTTCATGCCTTGCAGTTTTGATGTTTGGTAATGAAAATGAGTCTGAGCATATCTGGCGATTTACTCCAATTTTATAGTCATTGCATATCTGCAAATCTCTATCGGCTTTTTTTTATTGCTACAATAGGTGAAGCCCATCTACTTTCAGCATGTTTAACAATGCCATGCTTGATCATGTGGTTTAACCTGGCTACCACTAAAGGCAGTACATGTACTGGTATTTTTAGAAGTTCTAGCTCACTCTCTTGTGCTTTCATGGAGTTCATTAATTTGGCTGTATCTACTTTTACTATATCAGTACCTAACAATCCATGGTCCTTCTAACACACTACTAGCATGATTTGAATAACCTTGAACCAAGTTTCCTTTTCATACATGCCCCAGAAGGTACCCAGTGTTTTTATTATTGTCCCATCAAATTTAAACCACTTCTTTTAACTTAGGTTGGCCTAGCTTGATCCAAATTAAAATTCCAATTGAATTAGGGTTATCTCACTACCCGTGTCAACTTGCATGCTAAACATTCAGCCGTTTATTTTCACATTTTCTCTATCAAATTTTTTTTTCAGATTTACCACAAATAGACTGGCTTCCTGCAGTTCTTTGGGGTGGGATTGAGGTTATTACTCTAATTTTTTCTACATGTTTTCACTTCTGCAAATGATTCACTTTTCCAGATTTAAGACGGTTTCTCCTGTACCGAACACTTGAATTTATTCTTTTCATGCACCATTTCGCAATAACTGCACTTTACTTAGGTTACATTCATTCTGAATGATTCTAACACTTGTCTTTAACAACTTCCTCAAAAACCATTTGCTCTAATTCCTGTAGGTACATCATTGTGAATATTTTCTTTAATGCCTCACACCCCACAGAAGTTTATTATTTGGTTCTGTCCACCTTCCATTCTTGAGTTTTTAAAATTACCCACACTTGCTGTAGCTGCAAAGGATTTTATCCAAATCTCAACATATTCAGGATTGTCCATGGAACCCAAGCATCCTATCAGCAATGACATTTGTAATATCTGATATATCTCGCAGTGTCAGTACTCAATACGTGGTACATCGTTACATGTGGCATAATGGAGTGCCAACAGTTATCAGGTTAGCATTTAAATACAACGCAGCTAATATGCATAGGATACCACAATTTGAAATGTTTTGATAACAACTACAAAGATGAGGACAATAGTCTGAATGTAAATAGTGTAAATAATAACTCATTATTCCAGAAATTGATTCCCTTTAGGTTACCCAGATTGATATACACCTGATGAAGGCTGGAGGATATAACATCTGAAATCTTGTGATAGCCCAGAAATTCATTACCTATAAATTGCTTATATTAATATACACCTGATGAAGGCTGGAGAGCACAACTTTTCTGTTATGTTTGGTATATCACGTAGTTTCAGTACTCGATATGTGGTACATTGTTATGTATGACATAATGGAGTGACATCAGTTATCAGCTTAGCACTTAAATATAACTCAGTTAATTTTCATAGGATACAACAGCTTCATGTAGTAGTGAACTTGCTACATGGTGAGAGTAGGGTGTTGGAGTGATGTTTGTACTTCATGATCTGTGATTATTAAAGTAATTAAGTTTAGAAGAGGAGTAGATAGTATATTTGATCTCCATTGTTTTATTGCTGTTGGTGTTGTTTTTTTTTACTAACATCCTCATCTTTGTTGTTTACATCACAATAATGTTAAACATTGCTCTGAAATCAAAAATAGCTTTACATTATCGCACCCGGCCGGAAGCTACGACCGGCTGCTCAAATGTCTAAAACGCGTCACTCCGGAAAAGAAAGCGAGGCCATCAATTTCCGGTGACTCAGCATTTCCAGGGACCAAAACGCTGAAAAATAACAACAAAGCAAAGTATAAACACACACAAACGCTCGCACACAAAAACAATACTCTGAAACTAATCTATATACACATGGGGTGCAAACAAAACCCATGTGTACATTCGAAAGTGGAGAGAGAAATTGTTACTAACCAAACAAGAGATTACTAGCTCGGCAATGTTGAAGACCATAGCCGACAGAACATGGCCGATGTTTCTCAACCAAAACCAGAGGAGAAGGACCTGGGGTCGAGCGACGTGCTCCCCCTACCACCAGCGCCTGGCCGACTTTGCCACTCGCCATAGCAGCAGCCGCAACCAAATTCCAGCAGCCCAGCAGCAGCCGCCAGAAGCCAGCAGGAGCAGTCACGCAGTAGCAGCAGCCGTCCCTAGCCCAACCTGCCAACTCCAGCAGCAGCAGCAGCCACATTCTAACAGTCCTTTTTAGGACTCTCTGTTACATTGATATAGCCCTTTTAAGAGCTTTCCGTACTGATATGCACAAGTCCTTTTAAGGGCCCTTCATCTACATATGCAATAGCCCTTTTCAGGGCTAACCTACCTGAGCAGCAGAAGCAGTAGACACAGCGGGCGCACCAGGCAGATCCCGGCTACACTCACGACCGTACGTCTAAAGACAGCCGGAGCGGAATTCGCAACGACCAACTTCGCGCCAGTACTACCCAGCCAGCTACCGGCTTACCGTCTTGGAACCTAGCAAATCCCATCAATCAGCACCGGCGACCGCAACGAAGTTTCTGTAAGACATTATTTTGCCGGCTTAGGCAAATAAAAACTTGGTTGAAACATATAAACCCTCGATTTCGTTGTCCTTGATTCTATCGTATTGCTTTAACTCACAGCGGGGTTAACGGCACCTTTTCTGTCGATAGCCCCGCAACAACATTTTCATCCAGTTAAAGCAATGTTGCATATCATATCAGAAGACTTGGACAACATGACCATTCTACTATATTAATGGGGGCAAGTTTTTTAGTCCTTATAATGAAAACAGTTATAAAATTATTCATATTTATGTAAATATGATTGATTTGAGTTTGTGCTTATGAACTGGTATAGGATTTAAAAAACTGTTATTGCCTCTTATACTGTTTTCAGCTTGTGGACAAGGCTTTGTAATATATCTAGAATGAATTGGGTATTGTATGAAGCCTCACCCACTTGTCAACAGGCAGTGTATCAGTACAAGTTACAAAATCTGGTAATAAATTTTTTACAGTTGTTATGACAGTGTTCATTCTTTTGTCCTTGAGCCAGACTTTTTTGTTTTGTCTTTGTGCAATCTGGGAAGAAGATAGGTATGTGTGGGTGCATTGTACCACTCTAGTTGATTCCTGCTTTTTCATCTGTCAATCAATAGTGAGGACACCTCTGAAGTAACAATAGCTATGAATATCAGGAGCAACAGGCATTTAAATGGATGCCAGGTGTGACATGCATCATGGAGGAGACCAGGTGTGCAGTACCAATAAGTCTGGCATTACTGAGACTTTCTTTGGTTAATTAGAACTTCAGGTTCAGGAGATTTCTATTATTAATTTTATGAGTAGTACTAGTAGAAGCTAGTACAACTGATCAATGCTGTACATATATTGTCCATGAAAATAAAGTATCTTAAAGCATAATACAACTTTTCTTTATTACATAGTGCAAAGTGGATTTTAAAGATTTGCTTTAGGTGCAGTTAAATTCCTCAAAGACATACATTTGAAGAAGAAAAGCAACTTGATGACAGTAATAAATTCAAAGGTTTAATGTACAATGGGGTGTATTCACAAATAGGTAAAAGGCTTGCAAACATAATTTATATTTGTAGACTTAACTGCTAGAAGGGTATCCAAGGAACAAGTGGGATTTGCAGCCTCATGGCTTCTGGACTTCATCAACACTGGAAAGGACAGCTTCAATAAATGTGTGATCACTATGGCTGTTACTTTGCAAAAGAGAAAGATTTCATGTTCAAATTTGTCATGTAGCCCCAAGAAGGGGTTTTGATTGGACAGTAGTTAGCCAATCACATTCCTGGATTAGTAATAGTTTCAAGCTCAAGGTTGATCTTTCAATGGTTTCATTTCAAAGACAAAAAGAGAGATTTACTTTAAATGAAAAGCTTGTGAAAACAAGTAAATACTACCCTCTGAGTGAAATCTTTTTCAGTTTGCTGTATTTCTTCAGGACTTTGGTGGTCATGGCTCTCCACAATCTTCTGTTCTTAGTAAAATGTTTGTTTTTACTATAACTCCTAATCCCTGTTTTTCAAACCATTTACACCAGCTCTTTAGGTAGTTTATGAACTACATTCTTTTGTCCCTTTTGCCTTAAGTATATCCTGTGAGTGTCAAATTTTCCAAGCCCTCTTTCCTCATTATATGCTTTAAGAATTTCAATCATCTTTCTGATGCTGCGTATCAGTGTTCTTTTTGTTTCCATTTTCTCTAATACTTTGTCATTGCTTACATGTTCAGTCAACAATATTCCCAGCATCCTTCAGTAGAACCACTTTTCTATTGCTTTAAGTCTCTTTATCTGTGAGAAAAGTGTGCAGCATTCACTGCCATGTAGGAGGATTGATATTACATAAGAATCCAGTTCTCAATTTTTTGTTGCCAATACAAGTTTCTTGTTTCTTAATATTTTGATTAGCTTTTAGATAGCTTCTTTTATTACCCCAATGTGCATTTAGTTTTCAGTGTCACATTTTCTATTCTCTGTTAAAACAGTTTCCAGATATTTAAATTCTTAGTACTATTTTTAATATCTCCAATTTGTAATTTGAATTTTGGGCTATACTGGCTTCATATCCAGCATATGACAAAAAATGAATTCAGCAGATATACAAAAATAGGAAGGGGTGTAAGACAAGGATGTTTTTTCTCACTTGATCTATTCGTATGTTGTGGTGCATTGGATATCAGCTCGGAACGAGAAATCTGGGAGCTGAGTTCGAATTCCAGCCAAATTCATTGCATTCACTTACGCGCAAATACCCTTGGGAAAGGTATTAATCTGTCTCTTCCTTCTAGTTATGGGTTAAATAACAGGATAGATTGGGTTCTATAGCCTTGATCGGCAACCAGTCTACCGCAGAAAGCAATGGCAACCTACTGCGGGATAATCTTCTGCCCAGTCAGTCATGTCTCTTTCGAGACATGATCGTCCAAGCGTGTATCACGTATGGCACTTAACTGACTGACTGATCTATTGAATCTCTACAGTGAAGTAATTCTGAGAGAGCTGGAAGTTCTGCCAGGATTCATTATTGATGGCCACAATCTTAACAATATAAGATACGCAGATGATACAGTGCTGATAGTAGATGGAAAGGAAAATACAAAACTAAACACAAACTACAAGAAAACTGAATGCATGGGCATCAGCAAAAAAAAGAAGCCGTAAATGCCAATTAGAGGTTGAGGATACTAAAAGCAAGCAGGTGCAGAAATTTAAATACCTGGGAAGTGTTCTGACAGAGGTTAGGAAGTGCAACACTGAGATCAGAAGATGTATTGGCATAGCCAAAAGATGCATTCCAAAAGCTAAGCATAATATCAAGCAGTAGGAACATTATTTTGGAAACAAAGAAGGTAGTATTGGACTGTAATGTGGTATCTGCCCTCCTATATAGCAATAAATGCTAGATGATCTCATTGAAGATGAAAGAAAAACTTGAACAATTGAAATGTAGTTCTATTGATGCTGATGATACCATGGACTGTACAGGTTTTAGAGAGGATGAAAATGAAAAGGAAATTTATACTTAATATTAGGAAGAGAGAGCTGAAGTTTCTCGGACAGGAAGGCTTGGAGAATCTAATACACACAGGATGGATAGTGGGAAGGAGAAACAGTGGAAAGCAATATTAGACATACTTGATGGGCGTCAGCAAGGTTTGTGTGAGATACCAAGAGAAAGTGTTAAGAGTGACAAGGGGTAAGTGGAGGTCCATGATTGTCTATGTCCTAAGTCCTAAACAGACACGGCACAGAAAAGAAAAAAAGATATATTCTGTCTTCTTACAGCTGAATATTTTGGTAGAATTTTATGAATCAAGTTAAATAGCAACCAGACATACCTTGTTTTATGTGAATGTTGGTATTCAACTTCTTATACCAGACAGAAGGTTAAACTCAAGAACATGAGGTGACTTATTTTATTAGTAAGAACAACACAACAGTGCGCCCTTATAACAACAATATAAACAAAGAAACTTGGGGTAGATAACTCTGACCCATTTATCCAACTGAGAAAGTGTTCGTTTGACTAGAGTAGAATTTTTCAAAATATCTGTTCAGAGTGTATAAGGAAAAGGAAATCTCTAATATGTCTGTATCCAGGCAAACAAAACTTTTGATGACAACAGGTACTCTATTGGTTTCTTGGTCTTTCCAGTGTCATTGTCGTCTTCTTCTTTGACGTCGTCTTTGTCTTCTCACTCAAACACTTTGTCAACCGACTAAGTTGATACTTCCTCAAATTGCCACCTTTACTCATTCTATGCTTTTTCTTGGCTGCTTATTTGCATATGAATTACAATACCTTGTAAAACCATGCACCTTTGCACCAGAACAAGGCCTTAGATAACCCAGATGACCACATTGTGGCCAATAATAATGAATCCTGGTTGTACTTCTAATTCTCTCAAGATTGCCTTACTATGTATAAATTCAAAAGAAAAGGGAAGAGTATGAACCAGAGGATAGTAGAGTTTATCTACAATTAAAAAAAAAGGCAGACATATATGTATATTTTATATCTCTCCTGTCCTGCTAAAGGGTTTGGATCATTTTGTGTTTGTTTTTTTTTAATGGCAGATACTCAATAGTAAGCTTATCAATATATATGCTGCTGTCATTTTAGATGATGTATCTACATAAATATTTTAATGCTATTTTTTATGGCAAGGGCTCACTGATTAAGACATAATATTCTTAAATTGCTTTATATTCTGTTGACATACCAAATTAACCATCAATCAGGTAAAAAATTACATTAAAAAAAGATGTTTAATTCTACTGCAATATTTTCCCAGTTTTCTACCTTTCTCTTATTGCATAACTATAACAATGTTTTCTATCGAGGTGCCATTCTAACGTATTTCAAACACTATTTCTGTCTTCTCCAGAAATATTTTTAGATTTGGGTTTCTAAAGCTGATCATATCCAATATGGCGAATTCTTTTTCTTATAACTGTGTGATCGACATGATGGTGATTAGATTGGCGAAATTGATAAACGGATTTTCAACACATTCATAGAACAGTATTTGATTAATTTGGATTGATTTTCTTAACATTTCAACATTGATTCTTGTCATCTTCAGAACATTATGACTTGGAACTATTGCAGGCATCTCTTTTATTCATATTGTTCCAGGAATAAATATCAGAATATATAAATTAACCATTTTTTCTGGGAATCAAGATTTGATTATCTGTAAATAGATTCTTCAGAATAACATGAAAATGGGAGAAATATCAACCAAGATATTTTCTGTTAATCAAAATGTGATTGCCAATTTTTACATTTTAGAGTTACTTTCAGCTTTCTTTGCAAAATTGCTTGATGACCAATCAAAATATTTTAACATATATCTTATAGCAAAGACTGTTCAAACTGAATAACTGTTCACTTTGTTTTAAAAGGAAATCAAAAGAGAAAACTTGCTCATTCAATATTCAGCTTCATTTCAGTGGCTTAGTCAGCAACTGGAATGTCAGAGACTGATTGTATGTTTCTTGGGGTTTTTGTTTTTAATTTTACAGCTATTCAAACATTTGTGGGATTTTGGATTATAAGAAAACTTCATTTTTTGTTAGTGAATTTTTGTTTTTGAGAATAACTTTTCCTTTTTTTTTTTTTTTTTTCAAGATACATATCTTACTATTTAACCCAGAACTGGAGGGATGGAATGAGATGGAGGCAAAACTTTCCCAAGGATATTTTCACATAAGTGAATCTAACAAACCCAGTAAGGCCAGATTGCATGCTGTTTAAATATAGTAACCAATACAACAAAGATAAAGATATTAGGCTGAATAATTTCTGAAATTATGATGCTTCATTTCTTTTTTAAAATTGAACAATGTTCAATGCATTTTAATGAAGTTATCAAAAAGACAAAAGTTATCATAATTCAGATGATAGTAGAGACAATCTCCCACTATGTATAAAATGCTTCTGTCATATCCATGGTAAGAGTCTCAAATAGACTCTGACAACTAAATCCAGCTCCAACCTGGAGAATGCAAACCTTCTCTGTTTTGCTTTCATATGCAAAACAGGGAAAAGTCTATAGAAGTAAGTCCAGACTAAAAATCCTGAGTGGAGTCCCAAGAGCAGTTGGCTGTCAACACTGATAATTTTATGGCAACTCTTGCAGAGATGATGGCCACAAATGTAATTCCCTATATTCTTTAATTCTTGTTAGTTCAACCAAGTGGATGGGTTCGTGCAGTCTGAGCAGCATGTGGCCTCTATATACCATTGCCATAGGAGAGGGACAACTCTTAATTCCAAACCACCTGCTTAATTTTTCATTCAGTTTTTGACAGCTTTTAGGGAAAGTTCAAATAATTCATGACTTGTTACCTATTATCTGGAAATAATACTTGAAGATTATCAAAGTTTGATCAAGTTTCTGCTAGCCAAGAATCCAACCAGGAATCTTTGAATCTGATCTCCCTGATATCATCAGTTTTCAACTAGGTATTTATGCAGATGACACATTGTCTTAAAGAGAAAATTTGTCAGATCTGATAAAGTAAAGGTGGCAGCTGCTCTTGAAAAAGACCTCCAATCAGTGGTTAACTGGAGCAAGAAATGGCCTGTAAATTTTAATACTTTCAAAGCAAAATTGATTTCATTAAACCAACATAGCAAACCTTTTCTGCCTGCCATTAGCGTGGAAAACACGAGAATCCAGGAAGGCAAAACCTTACATCTGTTTGGTCTCACGTTTTAACTGCCTTCAAGTGGAGCAACTACATTAAATTAATAGCTGCATCTACTACAAAGGAAGATTGGAGCACTAAAAGCTACAAATAGCTTAATTTAAAATTTGCTAATGTTAGTGTTTCTTGCCAATCCTGTTAACAACTATATTTTCTGAAGTAGAAAAATGCATGTCCATTAGTATGGCAAAAGATAGAGGTTTTATTTATAATGAAGCTGTAGAATGAAACTGAACTTTATGAAATATATGTTTGTGTCTCAAACCTCAATCTTTAAACAGGATTGCCAAATAGTTGTTTACAAATCATGAACTGGTCTAAATTGTAAAGTACAGTGCTACTAAATTGTGAATTGACTTTCTTTTCATTAGTAGTTCTGCTTATCTTAAAAAATAGCTTGGAAAAAATCACTTGCAGTAAAATTAAATATTTACTTGCACTGGCCTTTCGAAAGTAGTCCAATCTGGTAACCCTGGTTAGATTCTGATTTCTAAATAAAACATGAACTCATATTTCTTGTGAGATTTTTTTTTTTAATGATATTTTGGGTCATTTTTTTTTTCTTTACAAGAATTGAAAAGTTAAAAAAACGGAAAAAAAAATCATGAAATTTTAATGCATTTTTTTTTCCATCCACTAAGCTTGAGACTCTTAAAGAATTCATTAATATGAAAACATGGGGCATTCATGCCAAACCTCTTGTATTGAACTTTGTTTTAATTATAAAAATAATATGATATTGATGTATAACAATGTCAGGTAAGTGGTTACAAAGTACACCTGCAAATGAAGTGACATATGACATGATTCCAAGCAGGATTACATTGAACAAAGTAATCACATTTTTAAACACAGGTAAAGTCAAGCAGAAGAAACAAGGAGAAGTATTGTATTAAATGAACAACTTAAATACTGTCCAACTTACAACACCATGTTCCTTACCACATAATATCTCTGAAACACAAATCTGATTCAATGGAGTCAAATTGGTCAAAAATATCTATATTTGCACACAAAGCTAAGTTTAATGTAGCTTTTTAAAATGGACATTTTAAACTAGGTCAGATTGAAAGAAAGAAAGACAGGGAAAAGCAACACATAACATACTTGAAGGGTTTGGGCAAGTGGATGGCAGGGTAGGGTTTGGGTGGAGTAACAGGAGAAAGTATGGTAAGAGTAACTAGGGATAGGGAGATGTGGAAGGCCATGATCGCCCACGTCCTGAAGAGACACAGTACATAGAAGAAGAAAAATTGCATGATATACATATTCTGGTTACGTTTTTTTTTTATTTACCGTTTTATTTAATGTCTGTATTTCTGGAATGAGCTGTGTTATTTGTTATGTAATGTTTTTGGAATACAACTTTGAAGGTAGAAGTGAACATTGACTTGCAGAACATAGAGTATAACTAGAGTTGAATGTATTATTGCAAGCCAACAGTGTTGAAATTAGTCTCTTTTAATATATTCAGTGTTTTGATTAACTTTTCCAAACTGAACTTGTTTTTAGATTTTATCAGTTTTAGATCAAATTTAAATTGATTTTGTCAGCTGTTTATGCAAGTAAAACCTTTTGTACTGCATATATTCTGGGAGGATTATACTTGAGTAATTTAATGGCAGCATTTTTACTCAAAAATATCTGGTTTTGCTTATTTTCATAGACGCTGAAGGCAATAAATTGCTAAAAGTGCAAAATTTATTGTAAATAATTTCTTTATGGTACAAAAGTATAGCATTAGGAATCAATAAAACCAAATTACCAATGAAAAAAATGAAGTAAAACACAATAGGCAGATATAGTAAGTCATTTTAGTCGCTGGGGAATCTCCATTTTATTCTTGGTCGATTTCCTACATGTTAGCTACAAAAGTGCTCATACATTAAAAGTACCTAACACTAAAACTGTATAGACTGCTTTAACGGCATATTTCTAGTTAAATTTTAAACAATTTCTTGGTGCTACAGAACACAAGTAGAGGCTTACAGCTACATCACATTCAGACGCTGGTTCCTGTACAATCACTGAAATTAAGCAATGCTCATTCTGGTCAGTACTTAGACGGGTAACTGCTTATGAATGTTTTGGATGTCTCGATGGTGTAGTGGATAATAGCTTGGAGAACTTAATTGGAGAGCGAAGTTCCAATTCTAGTTGGGTTTGTTATATTCCATTACATTCAAATACCCTTGGGAAAAGTATGAATCCACCTCTTCTCCCAGCAACTTTTGATTAATTAGTCAGACTTTCATCACTAAATTATTATCTCCCCTGACTATAAACAATCTTACAATCTAAAAATATTTTTTGGCTTTATATAACGTGAAAAGGTTTGATAAGCCATGAAAAAACAAATCAGTTAATCGATAAAATACAAGTAAAGCACAGGCATGTTCAAAATTACTTTTAAAAAAAAGTAGATAGCAAAAGAAATAGGCAGTGTAAACCCGCTTAAGTAGACAGTGTTTTGATCAAACCTTTTAAAAAAATATGTTATAAATTCAAAAGATTAAACAATAAAATGAAATTACCATTAAAAACAATGTAAAACATTTTAAATCCTTCTCTGAAAATAAGAAGTAAGCCAATTTAAGTAAATGGGAATTTCAAGGAAAAGAGAAAAATCTTTTTTGTTTACAAAGAGATGGCTGTCTAGATATAAAAAGAAATTGAAGAAAAAAAAACAACTGTACAATACTTGGAATTCTGAAACAATTGTTTAAAAGTGTTTCTACAGTTTGGATAATCAGTTAGATGTTGACCAGTTGCCAAACATAAAGTCTACTGGATATGTGTCATTGTTGTAGTTTAATGTGATTGGCCATTCCTAATCCAAAATCCTGAAACAATTGTTTAAA
The DNA here is from genome assembly GCA_037127315.1 of Ascarosepion bandense. Classification (NCBI taxonomy): domain Eukaryota; kingdom Metazoa; phylum Mollusca; class Cephalopoda; order Sepiida; family Sepiidae; genus Ascarosepion; species Ascarosepion bandense. The sequence goes on from JBBBDQ010000415.1 coordinate 2,751,609, forward strand.
AAGTATTAGCACAGTCTGGATAATCAATTAGTGTATTTTGTATCTTATAAGATACTCGGATGCATTAGACGCCCCCCCTCTAAAAAAAGTTTTAAAAGAAAAAGTAAGACAAAAAAAATGCTTTCTGTGTAGTTAATAGTTCTACTTGCTATTCTTAGTTTTACCTACTGAATAGCATATTTCATCATGAAAATCAGACTAATCATGATAAACTCATCATAGATAAAGAAGTAAAAAAAATTTAAGGTAACTATTTAGAATGTAATAATTAGAAGAACAGTTAACCTTCAATCTATAGGATACATGGTGGTTTTTGAAGATATTTTATAAGAATAAATGTACCTTCTAAACAGGTCAATGTTGATTAATCACTGGACATGAAGAATCAGAGTTTGTTGAAAATTGCTATCTAAATATGTCAATTCACAAAAAAAAGTAAATGAGCAAAAATCTTTTATAGTTATGACTGTAGAAGAGTTTACAAGAGGTAACTTGAATAGATTTTACCACCAGGCAACCTTAAGGAACAAAGAAAATTCTTTTTGCTTGCAAAGAGATGGTTTCTGTCTCTAAATAAAGAAAGATCCCAGAATCTTCAAGTGCAAAGACAACTTTGTAACACACAGAATATTGAAATAATCATATGAGGAAGTGTTGTTATTGACTGGATTTATCAATGAGATATTGGCCAATCAGTGAATCTGAAATTCTCTGGGTATGCATCAACATTGCATCTTGACATGATTGGCCATTCCTGATCCCAAATGAGACATGCTGTTTAATCCTGTGTTCCCGTTTTTGTAATGTCCAATACAGCAAGATTCACACTGTCACATAAACAAATAAAACAAATTTTATGTGAGAAAGGAACACTATTCTTGCTGATTTCTCAGCTTCACTCTGAAATATATATAGAACTAGCAGTATAGCCCGGCATTGCTCGGATGTAATGAAAGCTTTAAAACTAATCCATGATCCTGGAGCTCAGACTCAGCCTAAAGAATATTTGTGTGAAGTTTAGTGAGAATCGAATAAAAATTGTGGATTTGTACAAAGGACATACAGACAAACAGACACACACACAAACATCTTGCCTTTTATATATATTATCGATTTTCTGCACTATTGTAAGAACTGCAACCTTGAAACTTCTGAATATCATTTCTTATGTCTTTGTCTACAAGTGTATCAAATTTGATTAAAATCGGACCACTCCTTCTATAACCAGATTTTTTTCAATTATCGATTTTTGATATTTATCATGGGTACCTCGACACAAAACCTAGCTAAGAACACTCGCAGACACTTATAGTACAACTGTGTAAATTTTCAAGAAAATCAGTTCAGCTGTTTCGAAGTCTATAGGTAACAGATACACACACACACACACACAGTTCCACTTATAAATAAGTTTAGATTACAGCAATGGACACAGAAGGTGCTTGTTTCTCTTTAGTGGAAATAAGTCATATGGATCATATGACAGCCAATTAATGAAGTCACTCCATAGAGTGACTGAAGCGCCAATCAATTTCAGTTTGAGTACAGCAGCCACTATGTGAGGTTGCTTTCTTTTAGCCTGACCCAAAGACAACTGACTGAGACTAATTCTGCCTCCTCAAGCTGCTTACAAGTTAATGATACCATTTTGCTTTGGGCATATATCTTTTCTAGATATAGAAAGCAACAGCAACTCACAGTCCTCATTTTAGAAAAACCCAAGATATGCTGTTTCCCATTCATGGAGTATATCCTATGGGACATAGATGAATCCAGCCCATTTGAATCTGGAGTTGTAGAAATGACTTTTCCAGGTAAAGGAGCATTTCCATATCATATTTAACACCCTTTTTTTTTTCCTGCTTACACTCTGCTTTACTGAATAGATATATGTGATAGATTATTATTTGCATTTGACATGTGTATATATGTATTAGTTTAGGATATTTTAGTAATATAAAAATATATCTAAGAACAAAGTATGTTTGTCATTCTTTTTCCTTTCAGCCATTATGTTTCATCATATCCATGAAATATTGGTCTTATTACAGAACTGTGCAAAAGTATTAGGAGAAAATATCTTTCATGAGGCATCAAAATAAAGTTGAAAATCACCCCTGTCTTAACACTTTTGCACACTACCGGTTGTGTGAAAAAGTATTATGTCAGGGGTGATTTTCCTAAAAACCTCACTGAAATTCAAATATAGGGTGAAAAGCCAAGTAAATTACTAATAAATATTGATTATTTAAAACTAGGTGTAAAAGAAATGTATTAAAAGGAAGTTGTATTATTTTTTCCTATTTTCCATTAAACAAGTTATTTTGAAACTACTTTATTAAACATCTATGGGATATTTTGGATAAAAAAAATTAATAACAAAGAGAAGCTGCTTGGCAGGAGATACCATGAGATACATTGAAGAAGCTTGTGATGTCAATACCTGACAGAATGAAGGCTGTGATCAAAGCAAAAAGATATTATACTAAATATTAAGTTTATTTTGTTACAAGTATTTTTTTCTTGTTAAAGCATTTGTTGATTAAATCAAATAAAATTACTTTAATTGTTTATTTTCTGTCAATATGTTTCATAAAAGATAAAATAGTTCTTGTCCTAATACTTTTGTACAGTACTACTACGACCTCCAGAAATTTAAAAGCAAAGTTAATACTCACCTACTAACCACTGGCCTCTAGCTCTCTCCCCTCCCCTGTATAACCTTCCCTTTCTCTCAGCCCATGTACCTGTCATTGCACCTGCTTTCTCAGCTTTCTATTGTTCCTTTCTAACTAGCTTGTACTTCTCACTCTTTTCTAATTAATCTTTCTACATTTATGTAACCCCCTGCACATCAGTGGCGTTTCTGCCTTGCTCGGGGTGAAATGATTAAAAAAAAAAAAAAAAAATATACACACACACACACTAGGTGCGATTGGTAAATTGTCGCAATTATTTTATTATTTCAAAGCAAAAGGCTATTATACTAAATATTAAATTTATTTTGTAACAGGTACTTTTTTTTTGTTAAAGCATTTGTTGAGTAAATCAAATAAAATTAGTTTAACTAAATTGTTTATTTTCTGTCATTATGCTTCATAAAAGATAAAATAGTTCTTGTCCTAATACTTTTGCACAGTACTGTATATCACAGATATAATAATTCCCATAACAGGGGAAAGGCAAATGGAATTACAAATTTTTCTTTTGGAGCACTACTTTGTTATAATAGCATCTTTTTCCTTCTTGAGCTTAACTGCTGCTGGTGCTGTTAAAATGTGAGGCATTATCAATCTTGAATGGCATGCAAAAACTCCTCACTTTCTCCATGTTCTTCTTATGTTATTGTTGTGGGGAGTTACCCATTTAATAATGGACACTTTTTTGCCTATATTAACCAAGAGTTAATTACCCACGAGGCCAGAGCCAGGTCGACAGAGACACTGGTTTCCAGTACAACTTCAGTTCAGCTCAGCCTAGTCTGTCTGTCTGTTGGTCACTTGTAGCCAAGCTATTATTACTCTTTCTCTTTCTATCTCTTTGTATCTGTTTGTATCTCTTGTTGACGTAATATATGTTTTTGACCTACCACCGTGTTGACTCATTATTTTATGATCCCATACCTGGTCCATATCAGTTATCAAAATTTAATTATCTACTGATAAATAATGATTAATTGCTTATTTGAATACGACCACTACCATACTGAAGCAAACATTCTTTGAGCTGATATAATAATATATCAGTCAGTTATGTGCCATATGTGAAACATGCTTGGGCCATCAAGTCTCTTTCAAGACATGACTGACTAGGCAGAATATTTTCCTGCAGTAGGTTTCCATTACTTTCTGCAGTAGACTGGTTGCCAACCAAGACTATAGAATCCAGTATGTCCTGCTATTTAATCCATAGCTGGAGGGAGAAGATTAATATCTTTCTGATGTTATTTGTAGTGCAGTGAATATTGGCTCGGAACAAGAAATTGGAGAACTGAGTTTGACTTCTAGCTGAATTTGATGCATTCACATATATGAAAATACCCTTGGGAAAAGTATTAATCCATCTATTCTCCATCCAGCTATGAGTTAAATAGCAAGACAGGTTGTGTTCTATAGTCTTGGTTGGCAGCAAGTCTACTGCAGAAAGTAATGGCAACCTACTGTAAAAAAAATCTTCTGCCTAGTCGGTCATGTCTGGAAAGAGACATGATCCCCCAAACATGTATCATGTATGGTACTTACCTGACTAAAAACATATACTATGACTAATTTGTATTATAAGTTAAAATTAAATTCATGTTTGGTCAGTCAAAGTAGGCCAGTTCATCTGGAATAGGTTAAATGGAACATTTGTTTAACTGAACTCAAAGTCAACAAAATCTTACAAATTCTTCATATAATTTTATCAGAGCCAAGCGATCAGTTCCTCTTCTGAAATAGTTATTACTGCAAACACTTTTCACTGGTGACAACTTGTAACTCATCTGGGACAATTGCTCATACAGATATCTGGATATCAGCAAAATCAAAGAAGTTTAATTCATAGTTACCTCCCTTCTGAAGTCTTTAAGATGTTTTATGTCACCTTTGGGGTTTTTCCAATAGTTTCTCTCAAATATCATCATAGTATTGGAAATCATTTTCATTTTTGTCAGCACAAGAAAACTGAATAAAAATCAGTCTTTGTATATCTTAGGATACTATGAATGCATGTGGTATTTCCAAGGCTAAAGATTTTATTTTGTTTCGATAAGTTTACAATACTTTGTTGTTTTTTCATTTTATGTCTATACAAATAAACAATTTCTACTTAACACTGAGTGGAAATTGTCAGCATGTATCAAATGTCAAACCCATTTTTATTGTAATGGTTATAAGGTGCATTTTAGAACAATACATTGTTTTGACGGTTTCACATTCTTCCTGCAGGCTCTCTATATAAGTGATTCATGATTTGATTGAGTAAATATGACCCAACCAAATGCTGACATGATTTTTGTTGGTTTGTGCATAAACTGAACACTAGTGTTTGAGAAGTATATTAAGATCCTAAATCTGTAGTAAAATTTAATGGTAAAGTTGGATTTAATATTGTTTAATCAAATCCAGCTTTTATTATTATTTATGCTTTCGTTATATTGTGGTCTAAAAATCAGATTATTTTTAATCATTTCACTCCAAGTAAGGTAATAGAGCCACAAAGATACAATAGATTACAGAGTTTAAAGGATTTTCAAAAAATTAAGGAGAGAGAACAATAAAAAAACAGGTATTAATGTGGCAGATGATATTGATTGACTTTTCATTTGATTAGAAAGCAAGAACAATTATAATAAAAATATTTATAAAAAAGACACTTGGTGCAAAAGTGATTGAAGCTGAGATGTCAAGTTTGGACTGTAACATTGAAGATTATTCTTTGGACTGTATAAAGAAAAGAATTTCTAAATATAGAGGAATAAGACAGGTTGTTGCAGCAGTATTCAATGCAAGGATGAAGGTTAGACTTTACATATATATATATATATAATGTAAAGATTCTGGTAAGAAAAATTGTCTAGAACAATGTAGTGAAACAACTTTCCTAGCAGTAAACCAAGCAATTGATTTAATATAATCATTCTACTTCTCACCAGCATAAAACATTAGCTCAAGAAGGTGCTATGAGTTACTTTACTGGAGGTCAGCATTAGCCTTGCTGATGAAGGGCAAAAAACATTCTCTAAAAGAGAGCAATTTCATTTTAGAGGCATTAAAATTAACAAGCTATTTATTGCCCCAGTTAACAAAAGATTTTAGGTCAATTTTTAGATCAGTTGCCATTCTGACCTCATCAACTTTATCAAATGTACAACTATTTACTGTTTTTGTAATAGTACCATCAGCATAATTTTTTTTTATGGCTGGCCATTCATATTCAAGTTGTCTACTAGTGCAGTTAGCTAATTCCCATTGCAGACACCTACTAAGTTACATATATGTTTATTCAATACCATCAAGGCTCACCTGTGGTTTATACTGTGACTATGCTGAGCAGGGAGAGAGAGCACATTATCTAGCTTGTGCAACAGTCTGAACAAAACCAGGACACTCAAACCCTTGGTCGCAATGACTTGTGACTTTGTGCTAGCATAACTGTCAATGGTTCCCAAAGGGTCCCATACCCAACTTCGCCCACAAGGCTTGGATCAACTATGGATATGGTTTTCAAGCACTTTCTAAAGGTGCTGCCGGATTAAGACTAATAACATCAATAAGTCACTTATCTGTCTAATTGACCTTGGTGAAATTCGAACTTGGTCTTTATGGTCAGAAAGTGAATGTTCTAACCACTCAGCTGCATGCCCATATAATAGATACTGAGTTGAGAATTGATGACAACATGGATGTCATTGATGAAAATTAGGAACAGTATAGATCCACCTGGGTTAATGCAAGATAATCTAGAAGAGTAGCCATTCAAGACAATTTTCATTTTGTGACTTGATATAGGATTCCTCTAAAACTACAATCAACAATTTATTTTCATTGACTTCTAGATTTTATGTTAGAAGAAAAGTCACTATCTTTAAAAAGCTGCAGTGGATGCAGCCTGCCCCTATTGTGCATAGAAGATTTAATTTGCATGGACTGGGTGATCTCCCGTGACCAAAAATTTGTGTAACAACCTCACTTGATACCATAAAAGCCAGTATTTGTTTATACCAGGAAGTTGTTTAAAGGGACACTGTTGGTGTGACATAAGCAAAGGAAAAGAATTTTAATAACTCAGCTACAACTTATTTCAGCAATTTTAAAAACTGTTGGAAAGATATCAAACTTTTATCAGAGTTTGATAGCTCAGCGACCAGGCCAAACATGGTCAAATGGATAGAAAAGGTGCAACTCATTATCTGAATATGTACAGTGAAATAGCCAGAACATGTTATTTCTGTAAGACTGGTGGAGCATTTGCTGTCTATCAGTAATTAAATCAAGTGGAAAAAGCAGTTGTTGAACCCATAAAATCAGCCCTTTATACAGTGTTTGCAATGGACAGGTTTATCATGTATGAACAATTCTCTGAACAGCACCTTCAACCAGGGGAATCCATTGATGGATACTTGGCAGAACTATGCAAACTTGCTATATTGTTTAGGGGAGTCAGTGAGTATGGTTTGGCATGTCAAAGAGTTGCCAAATCATGTGAAATGGTTTCTTCACACTTCTTCTTAGATAGAGGCATTGACCATCAAACAGATGCATGCTTGTGCTCAAGTAATAATGAAAGACAAGAATCCAGAGGAAGCCTAGGCAGTAGCAGCAGCACAAGAAATATACCAAAGGATTATGCAACCTTCTGTTAGGGGTTCTAATTACATAATTTGTTGCTGATACAATATCTCTAATCACTTCATCAAAGATTGTAAAAAAATCAGCTCTGCATAGACAGAAAACTTCATATTTATTGTTAAAGTTGTGATAAAATATGTTGCATATCCCAAGATTGTCCCGGAAAAAGGTTAGGGGACAGAAACTCAGGTCTCTTCCCCAGTCAAGGTGTTGTCTATGCTAGAAATTAATGTGTATAAAAGAAAGCATATCATATTAATGGACTTTAGATGCTCCTATGCCATAGTAAACAAGAAGATTTGCTGAACATGGGAGAAAAGTAATGCTGACATTGTTACCATCAGTATTGGGATGCAGAAGTGTGTAGTTAAGTCTGTTCATGTAGGAAATGGAAAAGCTGTTGTGATGGAGGCCCTGGTAGTGCTAGAGAACCACCTTGGATTTGACCTCCTAACTTGAATAGATGCAATTAAGGTTCTTGGTGTAATGTCTTTTTCTAACTCAGGGGAGGTACAATTTACCCAAGAGCCAATTTCTGTGTGTGTTGTGGTGCCAGTACTCTTGATTGAAGAACTTGATTTTTTGGTGGAATCTGAGCAGTAGCAGAAAAACTGGACTGCATCCAAGAAATGGGTATGAAGTAAAATGTCAAGCAAGTTGCAAAACCGCATCACAGAAAAAAATTAGAGGATCATATGAGAGGGAGTTGCAACAATTGATTGAGAAGGATTGGCTTATTCTATATGTTGAGCTGAAGCTTGGATCCCCAAAGTGGGCTACTTCTTCTGATGGCTGTTATGCAGTAAAATGTGTCACAAGTGCATGCCATAATAGATTACAGGGAACTCAACATCCATGTCAATGCATACATTGCAGATGCTGATATTTGCACAAGTAAACTAAGAGAATGAAGATTCAAAGGATCAAACATCACACTGCTCAGTCTCAGAGCAGTTTATCTGCAAGTGCACATTGATGAATAACTTTCTTGTGCTAAACTTCTATCTACAAGGCAGAAGGCACTGCCTGACCATATTAGAATTCGGGCTGAGCGTCACCCCCACAATAATGAGATCTGTCAGCGATGCCATGATGTCTCAGATTGAAAAAAACAGAGCAACCTCAGTGTACATTGACAACCTGTATGTAAATTGAGATATAGCATCTAATCATCATCATCATCATTTATTCATCACACCCAGATAGTGCACAGGGCAGCAACTTTTTGTTGCTGTTTCTGTAACAAACTGTTTTTTACGGGGCAGGGTTGTTAGACGTGCACCCAAGCCCCAAACCTGGAGGACCATAGCATCTGCACCTAGTATTGCTGAACACCTGTCATACTTTGAACTGACAAGCAAATTTCCAGAGTGACCAAAAGATGAAGCTTGCATATTTGGCTTAACAGTCTGTTGGGGAAGATAATGTTCAGCTTTGGAAGTACAGAAATGTGCTTCATTACATCCCAAATGTAGTCACCAAGAGGAAGGTGTTCTCTTTTTGTGGCATGTATGTTGGACATTTCCAAGTGTGGGTAGCAGCTGGTGTCATCAAGCAAAAAGCAAGTGCCATGATGAAAGATTAGGACAATCAAACCAACAATGCCTTTCTAAAAGGAATGTTGACAGAAACTCATACTAGGGTGAGGCAAAGTAACCCATGCAGAGGGGAGTGGGGCATTTATAGCAAAAAACTTGATGTGTTGGATGACACAAGTTCTGTGGCCACTGGAATCTATCTTGAATCCTGTGGGTCCATCATTAAGGATGCATGTTTGTTGCAGCCAGAGTTGGACATGCAATAACCAACCTTGCATAGCTAGATGATGTCTTGAACAGGGTAATCCATGCTATACACTGAGAAACTAAGTGTATATTTAAAAACTGATTTGATGTGTGTGTCAATGGCTTGCAAACATGCTAACAGGCAAAGCCAGAATGAGCAATAAAGCATGTAAGTGAGAAGCTGATCAGGAGATGGCTACAAATGTTTTTGAAGTTAGTTAAGGAGCATGTGTTAATGATGGACATTATGCTGACTAGGTCAAATCAGAACAAAGCAGGCAGAATCATCAGTGTTTTACAGAGGTGTCAGGAAGCAATGAAGCAGAAGCTATGTTATAGGTATGTGCTGTGGGTCACAGCAGAATGAAACTGGGTCAGATAAGGCAAATGCACTCATGCAGCAGACACTCATGTGGTGGCAGAAGATAGAATGTGTGGTTGTCAGCAAAAGGACTAGTCCAACATGCAAGTTACAAATTGGAGATACTAAAAACAAACAAGTAAATCAATTTAAATATCTGGGAAGCAATGCTTTAACAGAGAACAGAAAGTGTGACAGTGAAAGATGTCTTCAAAAGCTGATGCAAAGTATTAAGAAACAGGAAAATTGCATTAAAAACAAAGGAAAGAGTACTGAACTGTTATGTAATACCAGTCCTTATATATGGCAGTGTTTGCTGGACAGTCTCCTCGGAGATGAAGAAGATACATGAAGCAACAGAAACAAAGAAAAGTGTACTGAACTGTTATATCATAACAGTCCTTCCATATGGCAGTGAATGATGGACAGTCTCCTCAAAGCTGAAGAAGAGACTTAAAGCAACACAAATGCTTCTACAGAAAGATGCTGAAAATAATCTAGAATCTACACTAGCAGCAAACCACTTGTATATGGGTAGAAAATGAATTCAGTAAATATACAAAAATAGAAAGCATGTTAGACAAGAAGTTATTGTCCCACCATATTTTTTCAACCCATACTGTGAGGTCATTTTGAGAGAACTAGAACTTCTGCCAGGATTCATGACTGATGGTCACAATCTCAACAATATAAGATATGCAGATGATACAGTCTTGATAGAAGACATAGAAAGGAAATTATAAGAATTCTTACAGAAGATAGTGAAAGAAAGTGAAAAGAAACAAAGTATTTTTTCTGCAAAAAAAAAAACAAAAAAAAAACAGTCCACTATCCAAATTACAAACTTTAAATACTAAAATCAAGCAAATACAACAATCTAAATATTTCGAAAGTTTTTAAACAGAAGGTAGAAAGTGCAACACTAAGATCCAAATGCACTTAGTGGAAGATGCCTTCAAAAAACCAAGCAGAATATTAAGAAATAAGAAAATTTCATTAGAAACAAAGAAAAATATTGTCTTCTTCCTTTATGTGTCATGTCACTTCAGGACATGAGCAATCATGGTCCTCCACCTCTGTTTGTCCTTTGTTGCTATTAATATATGTTGTTCCATTATTTCTCCTAAACCTGCAATGCCAACCATTTGTTCAAGCCCATCAAGCATGTGATGTGCAATTTATGTCTCTCTTCCCTCTATTCACCCTGTGAGTATCAGATTCTCTCAACCCTTCTACCTCATTGCATGTCTTAGAAACTTCAGCTGTCATTTTTTGATATTGTGTAAGTTTTCTTTTTGTTTCTATTCTCTCCAAAACCTTGTTGTTGCTCACATGTTTGGTCCATGATATTCTCAGCATCCTCTGTAGAACCACATTTTGGTTGCCTCTAGTTTTTCCTTCATCTTTGAGGAAATTGTCTGGCATTTGCTGCCATATAAGAGTTCAGACACCACAGTCCACCTCTATGGTTGTGAATGCTGGACAGTCTTACAGATGGAAAGACATGAGGCAGCAGAAACATCCTTTTACAGAGAAATTTGATACTTACACAACATACTGAAAGCAAGAGAGAGAGAGGTGGGGAAACAGCATGTAACCTACCTCATGAGCTTGTGTAAATAGATGACAAAATAAGGTTTACAAGCAATAGCAAAAAACAAACTTTACTAAGGACAGGAAATTGTGGAGAATCATGATCGCCAATATCCTGAAGAGGCATTGTACACAAAAGAATAGAAAATCAATTTCAGACCTAACCTGGATATTTTTATTTTTCCCACTCTTCACTGGCACAACACTGAAACATGATGAGTCTCTCTTTTCCTTCTCTGTCTCCCTCCCTCCATACTTACCAGTCAATGCCAGTCAAATGTTCATTTGCTCACCAATAAATTATTTGTGTCTAGAATTTGTGTGGGTAATTCTTGCTAGTTACACTAGGCATGCTAGTCCACACATGGGCATATGGTGAATGGTGCATTAAGCATGCTTTTCAGTATTAGTAGGTGCGTTTATTCTTATTCACAGAAGGTCACTTGATTCTCTTACTTTTAATTGTGGGCTTTAAATTCCCCTGTTTTCTTCTCTTATTGTTAGCAAAAGTTTCACTGTAGATCCTGTTCTTAAAGCTTCCTTGTTTTTCACGTGCATTGTCCATGGTATTCTTAACATTTATTGGTAGAATTGCATCAAGTTTCTTCATTTTCATGAATCATCTTTTAGATGTGCACATGAAATAAACTTTGGAGTAAGGGTATGTGGGAAATAAAAACATATATAAAGTATACCTAGTGAGCCAACAAACCTACCAAGGTTTCACCTAAGCAAATTGTCAGTGGATATATATATATATAATTCTTTTATTGTGAATGATAAATGAGGGTCAGAAATGGATGGTGCCCTTTATTGTACACTCATGCATGCTTGCTTTGTGTAATTGTGAAGAAAATTGGGTAAGAGGAAGATGTTTCATTTGCATTTGTGCTTTCTTGAGTGTAATACAAGCCCAACCTTGTGTGGGCAACAAAGCCACACTGACAGATGAAATTTGTTGAAGCAAGATTTTCTACTTCTCTTCAAAACACTTCAACTTAATGAAACATACTTTATGCCACTTCTTTCAGTTTGACATATATATATAAATATATATATATATAGATTAGCGGCCATAATATAAGGAACAGAAACAACAAAGACATAAATAGGTGTATTACTTAAAAAGTAATCCATGATTAGCAATGAAATTTTTACTGAATAAAGATTAGTGTAATGCATAAATATTATACAAAGTTACAAAAATTTACATAAAGTTTTTTTTTAGAACAAAAATTAAATGGAACAAAGGAAATAAGCTACTGGACAAAAGTTCAGGAACGGTCTTGTTAAAGCTTGATTGTGAACAAAATATCAACAAATTTATTATTTTCAATGACTTCTTTGCATCATCAACCACATGATCTAATTAATTTCTTTCAAAAATCAGCAGTAATTTCTTCTCGTTTGTCTTTGAGTAATTCCCATGGACCTGGTTTTATGAGCTTCTTTTCTGAGCCCTTTTTCATATTATCTTAAAAACATTTTCTATTGGATTCAGGTCAGGGCTCTGAGCTGTCCACTTCATTAGGGCAATTTCTTCTTCTTCTTCTTCAAATAAAACCATAACCTTGTGAGCCTTGTGGCAGGGTGCAGTGTCCTACATGAAAATAGGAGATTCATAAAGATTATGGTGTAATCTTGGTACCACATGCTGCTGAAGAAGCCTTTTATAAACCTCAGCATTAATATTGCCATTTACACGAATAATAGGAACAACTCCTGCAGATGAAATCATTCCCCACACCATCACACTGCTGACACCAAACTTAACAGTTTTCATGACACATTGATAATTCAGTCTTTCACCTGTTCTATGGCGTACATAAGTTTTGCCCTCAGAATCAAATATTGTAAACATGGACTCGTCACTGAAATGAACTGTATCCCCTTGTGCATCAGTCCAAACAACATGTTCTCTCACATATTCCAGGTGTGCCCCTTAGTTTTGCTTTGAAATGAGAGGCTTTGAAGTGGAATACAGGCATGCAATCCTGCATTTTTTAACCTGTGAACAACCGTTTTCCTTGAGGTCTTATTATCTGTGTCTTCATTAAATTTACCGGCAATTGATGGAGCAGTTTCAAAATGATTTTTGTAGATATTCTAACAATTCTTTGATCTTCTCCTTGTGATGTTTTTGGCTGTCTGCCAGTTTTTGGTTTTGCATCTAACATTTTATCAGTTTTGTACCTGCTAATTACACAATGAACAACACTTTTAGACCTATGAACAATATCAGAAATTTCTGAAATTGACTTTTTTTTGATAGTTAGCGATATCGAGTTTTTTTCTTCAAAAGAGAGCATTTTGTGTATAGAATTTGCCATATTGCTTAAAAATAAAGTCCTAATGATAAATGAACTTTTACTTATTGTTGAAAAGCTCCATGGAGTTTTTTAACAATATAAATTAAACGTTTATGCAAATTATTAACATTGTTTCTTAATTTTTGTGCAGTAACTTATTTCCTTTGTTCCATTTAATCTTTATTTAAAAAAAAACTATTATGTAAATTTTTGTAACTTTGTATAATATTTATGCATTACACCCTAATCTTTATTCGGTAAAAATTTCATTGCTAATCATGCATTACTTTTTAAGTAATACACATATTTATGTCTTCATTGTTTCTGTGACTTATATTATGCTGGCTACTATACATATATATATATATATATATATATATATGTGTGTGTGTGTGTGTGTATAACGACCAAAAATAGTTTTGAGTCTGACAGAATGGTAAAATAAAGAACAAATAAAAAAAATCAATTTAACATAATTCACTTTTATTAAATCCTCATCAGAGACTGAGTTATGTATAATTCTTTTAGGAGAAAGCAATATAACAATTTACCAACTATAAACATACGTCAAAAACATACTATGTTGCCAGTTATTAAGGAATAAATTTTTTAAAAATCTAATATATGTTTATCTAAAACTGTGTGCATGTAAAAAAAATTCCTAATTAACACGTGAAAACCCAACAAACATAATGTCTACTAAACCTCCATACACACAATTGCACATAGTTTCTAGTGTTGTTATTTTACCCTTATGTTTTGAATGTAACACAATTTATTTTGTGTTATTTTTGAAAAAGGAGCATTCTTTCAGTCATCTATAAATATTGGGGAAGCTGTCCTGGGTATGACACGTAAACTGCAACCAGTGATGTGGCTCTAAATTTACTATTAACAGTCTTGGGGAATGTGGAGTTACATCTTAAATGCCATTACTCTCAGATCCACTCTGGCCTGGAGTGATAGTACCTGTCAGGGTCCTATCTATGGAGCAAATAGTTCACATGTGTACCTGAATGTGCATGTTATTAGTGTAAATATATTGCATGCTTGTGTGTGTACCCATGTGGGAAGGCTGTGTAAATATGTGCTATTTACATCATGTATGTTTGTGTATATTTACATATGTGTACATGTGTACAGGCTTTTTGAAACTTGAGCAAATCATCATGGGGGCTTCCAGGCCACTAGCCCTTGTACCAGAGATGGCAAACTCTGATATCAGAACCCCTTATGTATATTCTGTGCTCCACCATTTACTGCCCAATATATATATATATATGTATATAATCCTACATCTATGGCATGACTCCAAGTTTCATGTATTATGCAGTTATCAGGTGCATATTCAGATTGACAGTTTAATAGATTTGAATTTAAGTTCACGAAATGTTAATGGCAATTAAATCTTATGAAGTTAAGTTAACGCTTTTTTAATAACAAAATTAATAGTTTAAATATTCTAAGATTACATGAAGATAAAAATTTTAATTTAAAATATAAAATTAAAAATATAAACTAAAAAATATTAAAGATAATAAAATGCAGAGAGATGAAATCAAAGGGCATAAATCATAAAACACAAAAACCTTTTTTAGAAGGGCCGTTAATACTATTAGTTGGGTGATGGATGTTGTTTATGTGGGCCAAATATTTATTTGATATCATAGTATTATGTTGTAAAATATATTTATCTATGTTTGTAACATAAATATAACTGACTTTAACATTGTTTTTGTTTTAAATTTT
Organism: Ascarosepion bandense; assembly: GCA_037127315.1. Lineage (NCBI taxonomy): Eukaryota > Metazoa > Mollusca > Cephalopoda > Sepiida > Sepiidae > Ascarosepion > Ascarosepion bandense. The sequence continues at coordinate 2,766,736 of JBBBDQ010000415.1, forward strand.
TTTTTTTTTAGTGTGGGTGAATGGTAGAAATGTTTGCGAATTAAGTTAAGGAAGAGTTTACCAATGCAATTAATAATTGCAACTGCCAAAAAAATAAAATCTGCCCATTGAAATGGCCAATGTATGTCTGAATGTATTGTTTATAGAGCTCAAATTTGTTTGGATAATAATGATGTTAAATTTTACTTTGGAAGCACTTCCAAGAGATGGAAGACAAGATTTAACAACCACATTGTCTTTAAAGAACAGTAAATACATCAAAAGTTCTACTATTATTATTATTATTGGAAATTAAAAAGCAACAACAACAACAACCTAATTATTATCAGAACTAAATCCAAACCTCACAACAGAAAAGAAGATAAATGTAACCTATGCCTTTTAGAAAACCTTGTCATCTTAAGGGATGTGCGTTGTGGTACAGTGGATATAGGCTCGGAATGAGAAACCGGGGAGCCGAGTTCGAATTCCAGTTGAATCCATTGTATTCACTTACGCGCAAATACCCTTGGGAAAGGTATTAATCCATCTCTTCCTTCCAGTTATGGGTCAAATAACAGGACAGACTGGGTTCTATAGCCTTGGTCGGCAACCAGTCTACCGCAGAAAGCAATGGCAGCCTACTGCGGGATAATCTTCTGCCCAGTCAGTGATGTCTCTTTCAAGACATGATCACCCAAGCGTGTATCACGTACGGCACTTGAACTGACTGACTGACTGTCATCTTAAAACCATATCAATAATCATAATTTGCTTAATAAAAAAGTGATTTAATGACCACATGCTGTCATAGAAAAAATACTTACTTAAATTCTTAGACCCAGATTGATATAGATTCCTCTATATGTTTGCCCCTTTCTTTCCCTCTTTCTTGATTGCTTCCTCTTTCTTTCTTTCTTTCTTTCTTTCTTTCCACCGCAATATTAGTTTTAACAATTACAAATTAAACCCCTTTACATTTTGCTTCTACATTTTTTAATTTTCATTTTAATTCTAAATTTTACATTTTTTCATTTTTATTTTATTTTATTTGTATTTTTATTCAAAATTTTTAAATTTAAATTTTTTATCTACATGTAATATTTGAATATTTAAATTTTTGAATTTTATGAGTTATACCCCTTTGATCTCTTCTCCCTACATTTTATTTTTGTAAATATTTTTTTAATTTATATTTTAATTTTAAACTTTACATTTTTATTTATATGTAACCTTAGAATATTTAAATTTTTAATCTTGTTATTAAAAAAGCAGTAACTTTATAAAATTTAATTCCCATGAACATCGAGTAAACTTAAATTCAAATCTATTAAACTGTCACGTGATGATTGCATAACACATGAAACTTGGAGTCATGACCACCATTTATGAGGAACTCTAGATAAATAGCAGGATCACCAAACTATATATGTCAGCAATATTCTAAGCATGGACAAATGGAATCCAATGACTTGTCCCAATGAGTTATGAGTTCAATATCTGGCCACAACGAAGGTGAACAAAAACTTGGATAGTTAGGTCACTGAAGAGAATTAACTGAAACTGATATCCTGGAAAGGCATGGGATGCAGAACTAGAACAATCTACCAGTGTGAACTAAATAAAAGGTTTGGTTTGAAATTTCATCGTATATAACCTGAAGATGGCTGGAGTATACTATGGCCAAAACACTGTGAATATGGCAATAAAGATAAGGACGACAGCTGGAATAATGTAAATAGTTAAAATAACTCGTTTCAGAAATACAGACAGATGTTAAATAAGTTCTAAAGAAAAGTTGTATAAAAACAAGAATTCATTTGATAATTATCATCTTAATAATTAAAATAGGGTTGTAGATTGTCTTGAGTTATTTACAGAATTCAGGTGCCAAGATTTTTAAAAAAGAAACTGTTTTTGATGTCCGTAAACACTTTTGCTGATGTAAGCATACATCATGAGAAAATTTACATGATTTCAATGTATACAGATATTTTCAAGACATTACAAAATCATTTACATTATTTGCATTGTTTGAACTGTTGTCCTTGTCTTTCTTGATATATTTACAACATTTCAGCCATTGTACACTCCAACTTTTCGATAGCAATGGAGATGAGTACAACATTCTGAACAATTTAAATAATTACAATACCTCATCTCAGAAATACAGACAAATGTTGTGAAATCAACTAAGTAGTGGTAGTGAAATTTTCAAACAAGTAAAGCCATATAATAATAGGATAATATGACCTGTTTCGGGCAGTATTTTTTTTATTATATATTGTTGAGGGTTTTACTCTGTCCTGCAGAGTAAACAATCAAAACCAAAAGTTCAAAGAAATCACTGTCAACATTTTTGTTGTCATTATTGGCAGTAAATGACAATTTGTATGTTTCCCTAAACAGGCCAGCACAACCAGGCAACAAGTACATAATAGTGCAGAGTATCCTATTGAAACCAAAATAGCACATCACTCAATAAATCCTGGGCTTAACTAATAAAAAAACAACACTTGAACAAAATTTGATTTAGTCATCAACATAGTCTCTATCTAGGATGATGCACTAATTCCAATGCTTATCTAACAATTTGATGCCTTTTTTGTAGAACTATTTGGCCTCAAAATATATCTCAGTTTTTTATATCACTTCTTCATTGAAGCCAAATCTCTTTCCATGGAGCATTCTTTTGAGATCTGCAAACAGCCAGTAGCTGCAGGAGGCTAGTTCTGAAAAATAGGGTGAATGCAGAAGCAATTCAAAGTGCAATTCATGTAGTTTTGCCATCGTTGCCATCAACTTCTGATATGGTGCATTGTCTTGGTAAAAGATCACTTCTTCTTCTTCATTTGTGACCATTTTTTTAGCAACTTCTTTCTTTAAATGCACCAATAAGGCTATCTGGTATTCGCTATTGATGGGTCTTCCTTTCTCAAGGTAGTCGATAAACAAAATACCTTGCACCTCCCAAAATACAGAGGCCAAAGCCTTCCATGCTGATGTTTGCGTCTTTGGTTGCTTTGGACGGCTTTTACCTGCTGCTGTCTACACAGGTGACTGCTGATTTGACTCTGGCGTGAAGTAGTAGATCGATGTTTTATTCATTATCACATATTTATGCAAAAATCTGTTGCATTGAAACTTGTTGAGGTGTTGTTGTTTCTGATTGACTGAGTAAACGCAGCACCCACTTTGAACACAACTTTCTCATTTACATATGTCCATGCAAAACAGTGAAAACACTGCCTTCTGATATGTCTAACTCTACTGCTATCTCATGCAACTTTAATTTACAATTGGTCAAAACAAGTTTATAGATTATTTTGGTGTTTTCTGGGACAACTGTCGATTTTGGGTGACCTGAGCATTCAGCAAGATTTGTGTCCCGATGACCGCATTTAAAGTCAGTATATAATCTCTTAACTGTTGTTTCCTATGGAGTAGAGTCCGAATAACACTTATCATGTCTTTGCTTTGCTTGAACAGTATTTTTTCCCATCAAAAAGCAATGCTTTATTAACATGTGAAATTCAGATTTTTCCATTGTTTTGAAAATTTGCAACTGTAGCTTCACTTAAATAACTGTTATTTGAAAACTAATAATCCAATTGGGCCAAATTTTATCACATGCCATTTGAATGTTAGCACTTCATGAAAATCATATGGTTGTTTTATTAGTAGCACCATCTATATGTCAGGCCCAGAACTTATTGAGTGATGTGTTAGAGCTTCAACAAGAAACTGCCATTAGCTTATTTTATAATCATTTATTTCAATTAAATAACAGTTTCTTATTTTTCCTAAAAACAGGTCAGTACAGCATAGCAATAATTCTCTAAGAGTGCAACAGTGAAAGTGTTAATTTAATCCATGAATTTCATTTTGTTAATCTGTTTTCTAATCTCAAGTCATTGGAAGTCTGTCAATTTAAACCAAACATGCAGTTCCTCTTCAGAGTTTTCAAGTTAGTGCTGACAAAGATGTTTACTTAAGCACACAACTAACCTCTGACAAAGAGCTTTACTCGTGTGAGCTCTGATGATTAACCAAACTTCAGGTTTCAGTGTTTGCAGACACAGAAAATTCAAACATTTCCTCCCATTGTGCTTTTGCAAATGTTATTACTTCTGACCTTTACACTCAGTATTTGTCAACCATTTCAAGTTGCTTTAAGATTATTTGCTGAGTCTAGTCTGGCAGAAGGTCATGAGAATACACCCAGTGAGAAAAGAACTTGTAATAGTATTAATTGTTTATGAAAGAACTACTCTACAGTGAGACACACAGCATGCATTTGTACAGTTATAAATCTCAGCTTTGTTTGGCTAAAAGCCTCAGGCATGGGTTCCCTAGTATGGCACAAGACTACTATTTTCTGTCTCTGATTGAACGAGCATTATTGATTAAATTTTGTAATTTTCTTCAATTTTCTGTCCAAGACGTAATTGATGATGGCTCCCCACAACTTTCTATCTTAATTTTGCCTTTTTACTATTCTTTCTTTTGATGACCTTTGTTCTATCCTCTATTCACACAAGCTCATTAAGTAGGTGATCATGGCTCCCAATACTTCCTATTTTATTTGTTGCGATAAGTAACTTTTGACTCTTTACCATCCCTCTTTATTCTTGTTCTGCTGTCAATTCAGAGAAACTCATTAAGTAGTTTACACACTGTTCTCCCTTTATTTTCAGTATCTCTTATGAGTGTTATATTCCTTAGACCTTTTTTTCTCATTCCATGTTTCACGAATTTCAGTTCTCTATAGAGATATCATATATGTGAGCGTTATATTCCTTAGGCCTTTTTCATCATTACATGTCCCAGAAATTACTTCTTCTTCTATGTGCCCTGTCCCTTCAAGACATAGGCGATCATGGTTCTCCACGTCTCCCTATCTCTGGTGGCTCTTAGTATGTTTTCTCCTATTACACCTCACAACCCAAGTTCTGTCATCCACCTGATCAGGCCCTGCAAATATGTTATCCGCTACCTTACTCTGTCTCTTTTTCCTTCTATCTGGCCTGTCAGTATCAGGTTCTCAAAGCCCTTCTTCCTCAATCCATGTCCCAGGAACTTCAGTTGTCTCTTCCTGATGCTCACTATTAATTTCCTTTTTGTTACCATTCTTTTGAACACCTCATCGTTGCTTGCATGCTCAGTCCATGATATTCGCAGCATCCTTCTGTAGAAGCACATTTCCACTGCTTCAAGTTTTGTCCTCATTTTTGTTGATATTGTCCAGCATTCACTGCCATATTGAAGGACTGACATCACATAGCAATCTAGCACTCTTTTCTTTGTTTCTAGTAAAATTTTCCTGTGTCTTAATGCTTTACTCAGCTTCTGGAATGCATTCTTTGTCATGCCAATTAACCTTCAGGATCTCTGTGTCACCCTTTTCTATCTCCTGTTAGAACACTTCCTAGGTTTTTAAATTTTTGTATTTGCTTGATTCTGGTATCCGCCATCTGTATTTGGCATTTTGAGTTGCTCTTTTTTCTGATGACCATGCATTCAGTTTTCTTAAAGTTTATTTGGAGATCTTTTCTGTCACTCTCTACAGCTACCTTCTGTAGAAGGTCTTGTAGTTTTCTTTCTGTGTCTGCAATCAGCAGAGTGTCATCTGCATACCTTATGTTGTTCAAGTAGTGGCCTCCAGTAACAAATCCTGGTGGACCATCTAGGGTCCTCAAAACAAGTTAAACAGATCTGGTGAAAAGACATATCCTTGTCTATCTTTTTCTATCTTTGTAAATCTATCTTTGTATCTTTTTATCTCTTTCTATCTTTGTAAATCTGCTGAAATCGTTACCTGTCCATATGCAGGCAGTTTGCTGCCAGTAGAGATTCTTGATTACTCTGATGTCTTTCCCAAAAATGTCAAGGTTGCTGAGCATCTCCATCAATTCTTTGTGTTTTATTTTGTCAAATGTCTTTGCATAATCAATAAAACATAGGTACAAATCCTTCTTCCTTTGTATTGTCCTTTCGGAGAGCATCCTAATCATAAATATGGCATTCCTTGTTCAAGTGTCCTTGACGAACCTGCACTGTTCCTGCCCTATCTTTGGCCTGATTCTGCTTCTCGCTCTATTCATCAGGATTCTGACAATCAGTATTGTAATGTGACTCATTAAGCTGATAGTTCTGTGTAGTTCACACTTGTTTGCACCTGGTTTCTTTGACAGTGCTATAATTATTGACTTGCATAGGTTGTCCACTATTATTCCACTAGTATAAATTTTGTTTATTATTATGGTAATTATTTCTATGCCAAATTCTTTCAGGACTATCAGCAGCTCTATTACGATGCCATCTGGACCTGCTGCTTTGTTTTTGTTCAGTTTGGCCATTGCAGCTTCCACTTCAGATTTTAATATTTCCGGTCCATCCTCCTCTTTGTGTATTCTCGGTTGTACTCTTCTTTCACAAAAAAGATCCATTATATACTCTTCCCATCGCCGGAGTATTTCCTCTTTCTCTAATATGATTGTTCCATCCTTGGATTTTATGCATCCTGTTAAGGAGCAGGTTTTTTTGTCCTGTCAGTTCTTTTATCTCTTTATGCATCTCTGCTTTATTAGTCCTGCTCCGTCTCTCTACTCGCATTTGTTGTTGAGCCATTCCTCTTTAGCTTGTCTGCATTTGTTCCTTCTCTCCCTGTGAAGTTTCTTGTACTCTGCTCCATGTCTTGGCATTATTTTTTGTCTCCTTTGCATCATGTGGAGAATCTCTTTGGTCATCCACTCGTTTTTTCTTCTGCGTCTGATTTCCTTTGGTGCTATGTTGTTTGCTGAGGTTACCATCACTTTCTTTAGTGAGTCCCATTTTGAGTGTCTTTTCCAACTTGTTCTTCATATTTCTTTCTCATGCTGTTAGTGTATTTTTTCTGCAGGTTGAGGTCATTCACGAGCGTGTTGTATTTCAGCCTTGGTTCTGTGCTGGGCTTCTTCATTCTTTAGAGTTTTATCCTTAGTTTGCAGAAGACTGGGACATGGTCACTTCTGCAGTTGGCACCTGGATATGTTATTTCAGCTTGCTCTAATTCTATCAATTCAATGCAGTTGATTTAAAACTTCCCCATTGTTCATATGTTATGTCCATTTTATTCTAAGTTTTGTCAGTCAAACCAAATCTCTTTCACTTTGAATATGCCTATCTCTGAGAGGACTTTCCACTATTCATGGTCAAATAGGCTATTAGCTATTACATAGCAGTTCAGCAGTTTTTTTCCTTTGTTTCTAAGTCACTTTCTTATTCTAAAAGATGTCTTTTACCTTTCTGAAATGCCATCAAACTTCTGTTTGACATTTCTTATTCTCTGTTTCTATAAAACCCAGATAATTAAATTTCTGAGCATGTTTGATTTTGAAGTCCTTCATCCATAGTGCACACTTGGGCTGTTCCTTTTGTTTGTTTGTTTTTGAGGCTTAACGACCTATCAATCCTTATGGGATCATTTTAAGATCATAACCAGTGATTTTGGGTAAGGTTATTTTATTTTTACGTTTTTCTTTTCACGATTCATTGGGATTTGTTTTTAAGAGCAGGGTCCCCAAAGTCCTGCTCTTGTTATTTAACCCATAACTGGAGGGAAGGGATGGATTAATATCTTTCCCAAGGGTACCAGTGCTTAAGTGAATGCAGGGTATTCAACTGGAATTCGAACTCGGCTCACCGATTTCTCTTTCCGAGCCGATATCCACTGCATCACAACGCATATCCGTCACTATACACTTACGGCACCTGGTATTCCCAAGCAGTCACCCATCTAAGTACTGACCAGGCTCAACGTTGCTTAACTTCGGAGATCGAGCGAGAACCGGTGTATTCAACGTGATAGGCCGTAAGCCCGCTGTTCCTTTTACTGATGATGAAAACAGTACTCACCATAACAGGAACCAGATTTTAACTTGTGTTCATCAGTTATTCCATACAAATATCAGGGTCATACCAACCGTTTCCTTATAAGGAATCATTAAACATTCATTTGTCACATATACTTGAAAAAACGTCTTTGAAGAATACCATCAAACATTTTTCTTTTCTTCTCCAAATGCTATTTATGTCCCTATATATATATATATATATATATATATATATATAATTTTTATATCATGTGATCCCAGCAGCATGATTCCTCTAATTACATAAGAGATGAGGTTAACTGTGTTTGTTCTCTGGTGACCTGTGTTCAAACTCAAATGTTGGCAGCAACACTTTATTCATATATAACACATTAACTGAACAGTCAGCACTGTTGTCAGTTTAAATTTTTTAAAGCTCTTTATATTAAACAATTTTTCAGAATAATAGGTTTCTTGAGTTCAGTAGCTGTTATTGCTCTTTGCAGTATTTATGGGGGTTTTCCTTCCTTTTTGTTTGAAATAGTATGGAATGTCAATATCTTAATCATATCAATATTTTCTACTTGAGTTACATCCAGTATGCATTTTAGTTGTTGCTTCTGTTGAAAATTTTCAAGTGATATGGTTTCTATTATTTGGTATGGTTCTGTTTTTGTGATTGTTTTTCACCGGGTACCTTATACAATTGTACAAAATTTGGCATCATATAACCCAACAAGGGTGGACATGACATTAAATCAGCCAATTTAACCATTACTACATAGTGAGTTTGATCTTCAGTAAGTGCCTCATACATGGACAGTAAAATAAAATGACGATATTCAGGGTTACTTTAACCTGGGTCAACCTTTCTCATGGAAAATAAGTGCAAAACATTTAAATGAAAAGAATAATGCAGGGTTGGAGGAATAGAGAAAGGCATCCTGTATAAGTGCGTTCAAATAACCCATTCTAAATACAGCTTAATCCTTGTCTCCTCCACCCTCAACCACACACAAACACACACACAAACCAAAACCACCTCAAAGTCATACATGCTCTTGACTTGCTTGTCCATTTCAAATGCACATTGTGCGGCAACAAGTGCATCAAAGTGCATTCATGTTTCACTTGTAGATATTGATTTCTTCTCTGTATTGCATTACTGAGCTTCTAAATGATAAACACTGAAAGCCTAGTTTCAAAGTTAAGCAACATTCTTTCAAAAGTGGTGACCTGAGAGAATACAAATTTCAAATACATTAACTGTTTATTTAGCATAGACTGGCACAGGGCAACCTGTGCCAGAAGCAAACTGTTCACACAAGGAAAATAAATTTGCAGGCCTAGTTTGCAAAATGTTACACAAAAGTATTAGTATAGTGTGGCACAAGGATAATTTAATGTGTGAGGGGATGGGTGCTTAATAAGAAATTTACTTTAGCATGGTAGCCAGAGAGGATCATTACAACTGAGCAATGAATTCAGTCCTCATTAGCTGCTCCATGCAAAATTCAACCTTAAATAACCAAACAAAGCTTAATAAGTTATAAAATCAGCCAAGTTAACTATTACAAGTGAGTTTGATTCTCACTGCGTGACCCATGCAAAATTTGACAATGAATAACATGTAAAATCAACCAACCTAACTTGTTATTCTTCATTCCTAGAACCATCAGTGTTAGATAAATGTTTTGATTTTGCTATTGATTCATCATTTCCTTTGGCCATGTCCTTTAACAATGTAAATGATTGTAGCACTCCTCAGCTTCCTGTCTTTGGTTGATTTAGGTAACTTGTGCTTCATTACTGTCTTTATGACTTTAAATGCCAGCTATCCACAGAAACTCATGAGGTAGATTACTGTTTTCACTTGCTTTTCTTACCTGCAGTATGTCCTGTCAGTATTAAATTCTCCAAGCCTTCTTTTTTCATAATTTGCTTCAGAAATTTCAATTTTGCAAGCCTGAACAAAAAGCAGCAGTATTAGTCATATAAGTATTTTATATAAGTAGTTCAGTGGTGGGGGTACTCAATGTGAATTTTACTACACCAGCAAGAAGGTCTATATGATAAGCCTGCTAACAATCAAGCTAAACTTTGAAATAAGTAAGGGTTGTCTGACAAAGGCCACTTTAGTGAGGAACACTGTAAAGATCTACAAGACTACTGATCAATGTTCTACAGCAAAATCCCTTAATGTAGCACAAAGCTAAAAGAAGTTTTGGTACATGCATGCAGTATCAAAAACCTTATTAATCTGGCCAAGAGCAGAACTTTAGTTTGAGAGATCAACAAACTTAATGGTTAATGAAAATGCACAAAATTACAGAGAGGTAGAATGGGCTCATCAGTATTAAGGACCATGTCCAGGATTTGTATCTTAAATTTGAGTAGCATTTAAAAAATATGAATAAGGGACTTAACTGCTCAAAAGGAGACAGCCAAGAATTTAAAAAAAAGAACTGTATAATCGAGAACAAAAGCTCAATACAAAGAATTTAAAATAGCATATACATAAACTTTCACTGATCTCTGACATAATTTCAAAGCTTGACGGCATAAGGCAAGTAGAGGTGACAGAATTCCAGTCATGCTCATGAAGAAATGTGCCCCTGAAGTCTCCTCTGTTCTTTTTAAACTCTACAACTACTGCCTTTCTGCTGCTTGCTTTCCTGCCTGCTGGAAGTCATCCTCTGCAGTTCTTGTTTTTAAAAACCCTAGAAAACTCTCAGACCCCTTTAATTATCACCATATCAGCCTCCTACTGATTTTTGGCAAAGTGTTCAAAGCTATTATCAATGCTGAAGTAGTTCAACATCTCACAGCCAATTCTCCAACAAAAAGTATGGTTTCTGCTTCGTCTGGTTTACTGCTGATACACTAATAACCATCACTGAATACATAAACCAGGCTCTTGATAAGAACAGCAAAGTGAAAGCTGTTGCCCTTGATATTTCCAAAGCAGTTGACAGATTCTGGCACACTGGCCTTCTGCACAAGCTACAGAGCTATGGTATAACAGGGTGTTTGTTTGATTTAATCCAATTTTTCCTATCAAACTGTGTAATGATGGTCGAATTGAAGAGCATGCTTCTAGATCATATCATATGAATGCAGTTGTCCCTCAAGGCTCTATCTTAGATCTTATACTTTTCCTGATCTTCATCAACGATCTCTCTGATGTCATCAGATATCAAGTCGGCATCTACACTGACAGCACAACCATCTACTCACACTTCAATAAGGGTCCTGGGTATGACAGTAAACTGCATCCGGCAGCAAGGCTTCTGATTGGGAGGTTGTGAGGAGCATGGAACCACTCTTAACTGCTGTTGTTCCCAGGTCCACCCTGACCCGAACTGTTAGGGTCCCAGCTATAGGCAAATAGTTAACCCCCAAACTGGGGAGGTCAAAACACTATGAAAGACTTTTATAGAAATATGTACATAAAAATACTTTTATAACCATTTTTGAAAGAAAAATATTCCCAACAATACTTTTCTGAAGGAAAAAATTATTACCATAATACATTTTTGAAGAAAACAAATTATTACCAGCAATACATTTTCAAATACAAAACTAGCTAACTTCAGTTTTCTAAAATAAAAAAAAATTTAAATAAATTTTTCATCAAAATCTGACTAAATCAACCTTCTCACTATAATCGAACATTTAAAAAATACCTTAAAAACCCTACCTTTTTGGTATTAAATAATCCACAGAGGTTGATATGCCATTAAGCAAAACTAACTCACTCACTCACTCACTCACACTTCAATAAGAAATGTGCCAAGGCTGACAAAGCTAACTTCATTGCTGATCTTGAAATGAACCTCCAAACTGTAGTCGACTGGAGTAAGAAATGGCTCATAAATTTTAATGCTTCCAAAACAAAGCTGCTATCCTTTAACCACCAAAGACAATCTCTTCTATCCTTCATCAGCATGGATCATGTTAATCTCCCCGAAAGCAATATGCCATGCCTCCTCAACCTCACCTTCTCATCTGGCCTCAAGTAGAATGGCTACATTGAATGAAAAGCTAAATCTACTACTAGGAAAGTCTTGTCACTCTATCAGGCCAGGAAGTTTTTCTTGTCTAAATTTATCTTGCACAAATAGAAATCTACCATTAGTTCATTTATTGAATACTGTTGTCATATCAAGGCAGCCTGCTATTAATCTCAGGGTTCTTGACAACATCCAAAGTAAAATCTACAATGTAATTGATTTCAACCTGGCATGATGTGGCTTCCCTCTGTCACTTTTACAAATATGTTTGTAGCTTCTGCACTAATGAGCTTAGCTGCCTGGTGCCTCCTCTACATGGATTTACTTGAGCTACCAGTCTGGCAACTAGGTCCCACTCTTTTACATTTAAAACACTCAAATGTAGCTGCCACTTCTTCTCTACAGTGGTCCTGGGTATGACAATAAACGACATCCGGCAGCAAGGTCTCTGATTGGTAGGTTGTGAGGAGCATAGAACCATCTCTTAATTGTTGTTGTTCCCAGGTCCACTCTGACCCGGGGTGGTGGCACCTGTTCGGGTCCCAGCTATGGGTGTATAGTTGATCTTCAAACTGGGAACAAAAGTATAAAAATAGACTTACATAGAAATATGTACCTAAGAATAGACTTTTATAGAAAAATATACATTTTTGAAGAAAAAATATAATCAACAATACATATTTGAAGGAAAAAATTATTACCATAACATATTTTTGAAGGGAAAAAAATTACTGCCCGCAATACATTTTTTAATACAAAACTATTACCCATAACTATCCCCACTTTCTCATCACTTTCCCTATGTAATCTCCTGCGCAACAGTGGGGTAAGAAGATTTAAAAAAAAAAAAAAGAATACATTTTCAGTTTTCTAAAATAAAAAAGTTTTTTTCATCAAAACCTGATGAAATCAACCGACTCACTAGAACTGAACATTAAAAAAAATCCCTTAAAACCCTACTTTTTTCCGCATAAAATAACCCACACAGGTGTTGATATTTTGTTAAACAAAACTCAAACTCTTCTCTACAGCTTCTTTTCTTGGACTTCCCACCTGTGGAACTCTCTTTCGTATACTTACCTCCCTTGATAATTACAATCTAAGAGTTTAAATGCAATGTCAGTTGCCATCTCTTATCTCCTTGACATTCATCCTTCTTTTATACTTTCCCTGATACCCCCTCCATCTTGTTCTTCTCTCATTTCGCCCTACTGTCACATGACTCTCTTCATATCAATATTCCCATCCTTCTCTTATCCATTGTTTGACACCCCCTGTAACATGTTCATTTTTCTCTTTGCTCTCCTTTCATAGAGAACCCTGTGCACCAGTGTCACTACTACTTGGAGTGAAGCAATTATAAAAAATAACTATTATAGGTATGGTTATGCAAAAGACACCTAAAAAAGAAAAATGTTATTTCTTATTATTAAAGTAGTGAACAAGTGCATCAGAAGCATTCATATCTGGGGATAAAACCGAGGCCGTCGCTATATATTAACCATGGTTAATATATAGGAGGTCTTGATAAAACCCAATAAAACAGTAAATGTTCACTTTATAGAATAAATGGTTGATATATTGTAAAATTCACCAAATTAATGTTTATCTATAAAGTATTAGTAAAATATTAAAAAAATGTTTAAGATTGGTAAAATTAGTTTTTGGGGCAAATTTTTTTGAATTTCCCTTTATATTCTGATTACATTTAAATTGAAAATTGAAGTGGGTCAGAAATCTGTGTCAATTTCAGTTAAGTCATGACACAAGATGTTGGTCTGAAAGTAATTGTCAAGTTTCTTTCTTAAGCCGTTGGACAGTCAATATTCAATGACTGCAGCCATTTCAAGAGTACAATAAAGTGTGTAAATATTTGTTCTAACTGAAATTGGTTGTGATTGTGTGGATTAGATTAAAGTAAGACATTTGTCATTTGAATATATTCACCTGCTGACATTTTACTAAATGTATAAAATTCTGTTTTGTTTTGATCAAAGTGAATATGGTGCAGTGGATATCAACTCTGAATGAGAAATCGGGGAGCCGAGTTCAAATTCCAGTTGAATTTCTTGCATTCACTTATGCACAAATACCCTTGGGAAAGGTATTAATCTGTCTCTTCCCTCCAGTTATGGGTTAAATAACAGGACAGATTGGGTTCTATAGCTTTGGCTGGAAACCAGTCTACCATAGAAAGTAATGACAACCTACTGTGGGATAATCTTCTGCCCAGTCAGTCATATCTCTTTTGAGACATGATCGCCCAAGTGTATATCACATATGGCACTTAACTGACTGAATCAGATTCGGTAAATGAAATGCAAAATAAGAAAATACATTTAATAGGATAAGCAAATTCTTAGAATGTAGTAGAATGTTTTGTATTCTTTTTTGAGTTCTATTTAGGTTTTTTTCTAAAATACGGTTGCTAAAATTTGAATTCTTTACATTTGTAATCTCTCCCCCAACATAAATAAATTTTGGGATCGAATGCAGATCAGAATCCAGCAGCCTGGTTGCTTTGGTTTCTTGTAGTCATGGTGTGTGATGTTGGTAAGGACAGGATAGCCGTAGTCGGTCATCAAATGTAACATGTGCTGGAAGGGAATTGGTACACACTGCAATATAGTGTTGCCTCAGAGTTGCCCATTTGAGGTGCTTGTTTCCAATAAAAAAAAAGAAGAATTTTGTAGGGATTGAAATTAGCAGTAATCTTAAGCTGCAGGGTTATTTAAGTATAATATGTGTATTAGGACATCCCAATCAAGCTGAATTAACATTTACTGAGTTTGCATAGAAACAAGATGTCTGAGCATATCTAATGGAAGACAACACTATTTTGATTGGCTAATACTGAACACTTCTTATCAATTGTTGTTTTTTATTAGTCATCGATGGAAATATGGTCCAATGCGATTCACATATCCAAATGTTTTCAAATGCCTGATAATTCTCATATGAGAGATGTGGAGTATCTGATGTTCCATGGTTTATTTCTTTTAAAAATTTCAATTTGCAGACTTGCAGGAACAATTTTCATCTCCAGATCAAAATATGGAAAAGTTCATTAATATTTAAACAAATGTATAAATCAGCTGGAATAATTTTACAAGGAAATGTTTTGATTAACTTTTATGCTTAGGGTAATTTTTATCAAACTTAAAGAATTATGCTCTATATACAATGCTCTCATAATTATTTTCTATATAAAGAATATTAGCGCAATCCAGTAGTTTACAAATAAAAAACATATTTTTAAGTTATTTACCGTTTGGACTGTTGTCTTCATCTTTATTGCCATCTTTACGGTGTTTTAACTATTGTATGCTCTGGCCTTCTTTGGGTGCTAGGAATTTTAAACTGACCCCTTCATTTTAATCAGTGGGGTATATCATTCTATGTACAATGCCACTTCTGGATGTCATGTAGTTACCTCCCTTCAAATATGCTCTCTAAATTATTTGTTCACCACTGCCATAGCCAGGTATTGAACTCACAACTGTTGGAGTCAAGTCATTGGAACTAACCAACACCTATATCCACTGGGCCATGTATCCTTGAGGTCTTAAGTCTTTATCAAAAGTTTTCATTCACAATTACCTACCCTGTGTCATGACTAAATTTTTTGGATGGGTTTATCATTTTTTAATTTTTCCTTTTATTTTTCTATTTAGTTCATGATAAGAAGAAAATAGAACACAAAAATGTTGGTCATTATTAATTCGTTTCGATTTTTTGAGCAATAACTGTCAGAAAAAATGTATTTTTTGCTTTGTTAATTAAAGCAGAATTTCTTCTGACAATTAGCTGCTAATATTTTCACAGTGAGAGAGAAATCATAAAAAACTCTAAATTTAGATCATTGAGTCTTCTTTTGACATTTGGTTTTCATTCAGTTCATCAGTTAAGTGCCATGCATAATATACACTTGGGTGATCATGTCTTTTAATCTGTCTAGCTATTCTATCCATAGCTGAAGGAAGAAGAGATAGATTCATACCTTTCCTCAGGGTATTTGTGCCTAAGTGAGTGCAATGAAATCAATTGGGATTCAAAATGGACAATCCATTACACCTCATTGCACATCCGCCTTTTTTTATTCACCTGCTTAAAAAGAAATGTTTCAGCTTTGTTTCATTTGCTTGTTTCTTTGTGTACTTCATTTATTAAAAATCTGCCACTGTAAAAAAACTGATGGAGGAATGGTGGAGTAATGGTGGGACATGGTGGAGTAATGGATAGCAGCTCGGATTGGGGAAATGGAGAGCTGAGTTCAAACATCCAGTTGGATTCATTACATTCACTAACATAATGAAGGGAGAAAAGATGACTTCATGCCTTTCCCAAGGCTATTTGCAAACAATTTCAACAAGGAATTCCATCTTGGCTCTCCGATTTTTTATTATGCTTCGATATCCATTACCCCACAATTACAAGTCCTTAAACATACAGCAATAAATATATATATATATATATATATATATATATATATATATATATATATATATCAATGTAGATATTGCCATTTCGGAAATTAAATGATTGGCAGTTTCCACACTGTTTAATCTGATAATCACCTTGCAGTCTTAATTTCTATGTTCACTAACTAAATATCCAAAACTTTAAATATGAAAGAGCAATACAAATACAAATTATTTTTATATTATGAAGAAGCATTTGATAAAGTACATTGCAAAGAGCTATTTGAACTGCTACTGCTAGGTGAGTTTGATTTATTTGGGAAGAATATTAGAACAATGCAAAATGGATAGAAAATAAAGCAAGTAAATTTACAAAAACAGAAAGGCATTTGAGACAAGGCTGTATCTTCTCACCAGACTTATTCAATTTATACAGAGAGGCCATTCTGAGAAAATTAGAAGCCCTACCAGAATTTATTATTGTTGACGACTATATTAGCAATATATGATATGCAGATGACACAGTGTTGATAGCAGACATAGTAAGGAAACTACAGGCTCTCCTATAGTGAAGGAAAGCAAGAACAAAGTACTTAGGATCACTAAAAGTGACACCACACATGGAATGAAAATGATATACCCCAGTGATCGTAATAAAGGGTTTGGTTCAACATTCATAGCACCTGAAGAAGGCCAGAGCATATAATGGCCAAAACATCATAAACATGGGAATAAAGATCAGGACAATAGTCTGAACAATGTAAATAGTTTACTAAGGATCAATCGTAAGAAGTTAAAATGTATGAGTTATCAGTAGAAGAAACAACCCAAGACACAAAGTATCAATTGTTGATACAAAATCAAGTAGAAAAATTTAAATACCTAGGAAGTGTTTTAACAGAGGACAGAAAAATGTGACACTGTCACCTGAAGGGACATTGGAATATATGAAAGCTGTTTTCTAAAAGTTAAGCAAAGTGTAAAGAAACAGGAAAATTTCCTTAGAAACTGTAAGATGAGTGTTGAACTGTTAGGTTATATTGGTTCTCCTAGATGGAATTGAATACTGGACAGTCTACTCATGAATAAAGGCAATAATAATATGGTTCTACAGAAGAATGTTGAGAATACTATGGATATGAGCAACAACAAAGTTTTAGAGAAAATAGAAAATAAGGAAACTTGTATTTAAAAGCACAGAAAGACAGTGGAAATTTCTAGGGCAGATAATACAGAAAGCGGGCTTGGAAAATTTAACACTAGCAGCACAAGTTGATGGCAAGAGGGACAGAGTAAAGCAGTGCATAAGCTACCTGAGAAGCTTATGTATACGGTTGGAATAACAGGGATTAGGAGAGATAGTAAAGAAAAATATTGCTAAGAGCTACAAAAGACAAGAAATAGTAGATAACCATGGTTGTCTATGTTCAGAAGGGGCATGGCACTTAGAAAAAGAATGTGTTAAGATGAATAGTCAGAATCATTTTACCACAAGACCAAATCTCACAAACTGGACTGTCATTTCCTTTCTTTGATATTGTATTTCCATCACATGACAATTTTTCTTTGTCTTCTATGTTGTATTTCAATTATGCGACACGTTTTCTTTGTCTTCCATCATGTGACACATTTTCTTTGTCATCCATATTGTATTTTTATCACATGACATTTTTTGTTTGTCTTCTATATTGTATTTTCATCATATGACACATTTTATTTGTCTTCAATATGTATTTCTATCATGTGACATTTTTTCTTTGTTTTTGATATTGTATTTCCTTCACATGAAACATTTTCTTTGCCTTCCATATTGCATTTCCATCACATAACACATTTTCTTGTCTTCCATATTGTATTTCCATCACATCACTTAATTTTTTTTTCTATTGGACATGTTTTTTCATATTCTGTTTCTGTCACACAACCTCTAATTTATTATTCCATATCGTACTTACATAACATGAATTCCAATTTTTTTAATGTATACTATTTCCATCACACAATCTCATTTTTTACTTCCAGAGTATATTTCTGCTGTAACCTTGGTTTTTTTCCTTATTATATTTCCATCAAATTACCTCTGACTTGGTCCTCCATATTGTATTCCCAACACATGACATCATTGTTTTGATTGATTGTTGGTATGATTATAAATAGAAATAAGTTTAGCCATTTCAGTAATTGAATTCAATCTGTTCTTCTCAATTATTTGACTCTATGGTCCACTGTAAAGTAAAAACATTTAATAGTCCAGAGAAACTAGAGAAATTGAAGAATATTTTTAAGTTTCCAGCCGTAAGCATAAGTTAACAATAGGAAATGAAACCAGGTATGACCAGTAACTTCTAGAAGTTCATTAAACAATATAAAGTTATTTTTACAAATAAATTACACTAAATTTCTCTTATTTTATGTGCTGTGTCACTTAAGGACATAGACAATCATGGCTCTCCACATCTTCCTGTCCCATGTAGCTCTTTGTAAGTTTTGTGTTTTTATGATTTCTCCTAAAATTTGTTGTGCATTCCAGTTGCTCAAGCCTATCAAGTAGGTTATGCAGTTTTCTTCTGTCTCTCTTGCCCTCAATCTGTCCTATGAGTATCAGATTTTCCAAGCCTTCCTTATTAAGTATGTTATGTGTTGTTTTCCTCTGTCCCAATTGCCCTCTATCTGTCCTGTGAGTAACTGATTTTCCAAGCCCTCATTCCTTTAGTATGTTATGTGTTGTTTTCTTCTATCCCAATTGGCCTCAATCTATCCTTGTGAGTATCAGATTTTTCAAGCCCTCATTCATCATTACATGCTTCAGAAATTTAGACTTCTTCCTCCTGATGTTAACTATGTTTGCTTTTTGTTTCCATTCTCTCTGAAACCTTGCTATTGCACACATGTTTGGTCCATGGTATCCTCAGCATTCTTCTGTAGAATCACATTTTGGTTGCTTAAAGTTTTTCATTCATTTTTGAGAATGATGGTCCAGCATTGACTGCCATACAGGAAGACAGATTTTCTGCAACAGTTCAGTACTCTTTTCTTTGTTTCTAATGAATTTTCTCTCTTAATACACTGCTTAACTTTTGGAATGCATCTTTGGCTATTCCAATACATCATCAGATCACAGTGTCACACTTTCCGTCCTTCGTTAGAACATTTCCAGATATTTACATTTCTGTACCTATTTGATTTTAATAATTATCCCCAATCTATGATTTGCATTTTGGGCTCATCTTTTGGCTGATAACCATGCATTTTATCTTCTTATAGTTTATGCTTAGTTCTTTCTTCTTCTTCTTCTTCTCTTTTGCTAACTTTTGCAATTTTTTGTAGTTTCCATCTCTGTTGTCATCACTGTGTCATCTGCATATCTTACATTGTTAAGATTGTGGCTACCAATAATGAATCCTGGTAGGACTTCTAATTCTTACAGAATTGCCTCTTGTAAAGGTTGAATAGATCTGGTGAGAAGACACACCCTTGTCTTATACCCCTTTCTATTTTTGTATATCTGCTGAACTCATTTCCTGTCAGTATAGATTGTTGATTATTCTGATATTTTTTTTTAATCATCTCACCCCAAGCAAGGCATTCCATTGCCACTATTGCGCATGGGGCTACATAGGGGAAGGTAAAGAGGAGGAGTGGTTAGGTGTAGGAAATGTCAGAAGGAAGGTGATAGATGTGTAAGGATACCGAGGATGAGGGTTGGGCAGATGGGAAGAGTGTTTGAAAGAATGGGAACGAGTTAGTGTGTTAGGAGGTGTCTATTGACCTTACATTTAAACTCCTGGAGATTAGAGTCGTCGGGGAAGCAATCATGTGGAAGGGAATTCCACAGTCGGGAAGTGCGAGAAAAGAAACTGTTGGAGTAGAAGTTGCAGTTGCATTTTATCGGTTTCACTGTAAAAGAGTGGGATCTAGTTGCTAATCTAGTTTCTCATGCAAATTCGTATCTAGGGGCAGCAGTGATCTAAGTTCATTGGAGCAGAAACTGTGAAAGTATTTATAGAAGAGACACAGGGAAGCCACGTCACGTCAGTGAGAGAGACTGCAGGCAGTCTGCCAAGTTGATATCGATCACATTACAGACCCTCTGCTGGACCTTGTCGCGAAGCCTGAGGAGAACAGCAGGAGCACTCGACCAGATATGGCAGCAGTATTCAATGTATGGGCCGATGGTAGATTTATAAATCTGCAAGATAGATTCAGATGAAAAAAACTTCCATTTATCATTTCTCTGATATTGTTTATGCTGAAATCATCTTGGGATACCAGCTTTTTTAGTACAATTCTGTCTAGCCCTGCTGCTTTGGTTTTAAATATTTCCTATCGGTCAGCATTTATGTGTATTGCCAGTTGTTCTCTTTCATCATGGAAATGTTCTCTAATATATTTGTTTCTACCTCTGAAGTATTTTTTCTTTCTCTAGTATCATTATCCCGTCCTTGGAAGTTATACGTTTTTTTTAGATGAGAATGGCTTTTGTCTAGTTAATTCTTATATTTTTTATGCCTCGTGCTATTCATCTGAGAGTTTTTAACAAAATCCAAAAGAAGATCTGCAATGTAATTGATCCCGAAATATATGCTCGACTTCAGTCACTTTTGCCCTGTGGCTTCCCTCTGTCTTTTCTACAAATATTATCATAGCTTCTACTCTGACAAGCTTTTTTCCCAACTTTTTGCCCCAACTTCATGAATTTATCTGTGCTACCAGAGTGGCAACTAGATCCCACCCTTTTCCTGTCAAAATAGTCAAATGTAACTGCCACTTCTACTGTAGCAGTTTCTTCTCTCTTACTTTCTGCCTGTGGAATTTCTATCATTAAACTTACTCCCCTCATAAGTACAATCTCCAAAGGATTAAATTCAATGTCAATTGCTGTCTTCTATTTTCTTGATCCCCAACTTTATCTTGTCCTTCTTTGACATCTCCAGTACCTTGTTCACTGTTTCTTTTTCTTTCCTTTTATCTCACTGTAATTGCCTGCACACCAGTGGCAGAACTACCTTGCTTGGGGTGAAATGAAATGATTATTAAAAAAAATATCTTTATCTATAATAGGATATCCGGTATTAAAACATTGAATTAATGATTTTTTTTAATATCTTTTGCTAATATCAACAGTATTTGATGCCATAAAAGAATGGTTTGTCTATCAGGAGCCTGATTTTCAAACAGTTATTTTTTCTTACACAAATCTTTACCTAATTCATAGCTAAAGAGCCACTCAAAATAGAGTAATATTTAATGAGGTATGTGATATTAACATAAGAGGAAGAAACAGAAAGTGAAGATCATAAGGATATGGAGGATAGATATAGAATGAGTGACCCTAGACTTGAAGAGCTTAAGTGTGTTGTGTTTGTAGAAGCATCCACATAGAAAAATGAGAAGAACACAGACAATGATAAAAATTAAAAAATAAAATCAGTAACTGAAAAGGACTAACTTATTGAAAATGAAATTGTGCACAAAGAATTCTAAACAAAACAGAGAAATGGATGGACTACTACTACTACTATAAACTATTACTGTTACTCCTATCATATTACAACTCAAACTATTACCACACTTCTTCTTCTATGTACCCTGTCTCTTCAGGACGTAGGCGATCATGGTTCTCCACATCTCCCTATCCCTTATGGCTCCTAGTATGTTTGCTCCTGTTACTCCTGTCAACCCCTGTTCCATCAACCACCTGATCAGGCCCTGCAGATATGTTATCTGCTGCCTTCCTCTATCTCTCTTTCCTTCTATCTGGCCAGTCAGTCTCAGGTTCTCCAGGCTCTCCTTCCTCATTGCATGTCCCAGGAACTTCAGTTGTCTCTTCCTGATGCCCAGTATCAATTTCCTTTCCATTGCCATTCTTTCCAGCACCTCTTCGTTGCTTGCATACTCAGTCCACGATATCTGTAGCATCCTTCTGTAGAACCACATTTCCACTGCTTCCAGTTTTGTTTTCATTTTCGATGATATTGTCCAGCATTCACTGCCATATTGAAGAACTGACATCATGTAGCAATTCAGCACTCTTTTCTTTGTTTCCAGTGAGATTTTCCTGTGTGTTATTACTTTGCTCAGCTTCTGGAATGCGTCATTTGCCATGCCAATTCGCCTTCGGATCTCTGTGTCGCACTTTCCATCTCCAGTTAGGACACTTCCTAGGTATTTAAATTTTTGTACTTGCTTGATTCTGGTATTTCCCACATTTATTTGGCATTTTGGGTTGTACCTTTTGCTGATGATCATGCACTCAGTTTTCTTAAAGTTTATTTGTAGTCCTTTTTTGTCACTCTCCATCGCTACACTTACTAATACTACAACTATGATTCTTTTTAATGGGAATGCTTCTAAAACGAAGCTACTCTCAATTAACCATCATCGACAATCTCACCTACCTCCCATTAGCATGGACCAGGCTTGCCTCCCAGAGAGTAAAACACTACGCCTCCTTGGTCTCA
The DNA here is from genome assembly GCA_037127315.1 of Ascarosepion bandense. Classification (NCBI taxonomy): domain Eukaryota; kingdom Metazoa; phylum Mollusca; class Cephalopoda; order Sepiida; family Sepiidae; genus Ascarosepion; species Ascarosepion bandense. The sequence goes on from JBBBDQ010000415.1 coordinate 2,789,463, forward strand.
CACTTTCAGCGGACCTCAAATGGAATGACTATATCGAATCCATTGCTAAATCCGCTGCTATGAAAGTCGGTTCTCTGTGTAGGGCCTGGAAGTTTTTTCTGTCTAAATCTATCCTGCACATATATAAATCTACTATCCGCCCATGCATTGAATACTGCTGCCATATCTGGTCGGGTGCCCCTGCTATTCTCCTCGGGCTTCTTGATAAGGTTCAGAGGAGGGTCTGTAATGTGATAGATACCGACTTGGCAGACTGCCTGCAGTCTCTCTCCCACTTGCGCGACGTGGCTTCCCTGTGTCTCTTCTATAAATACTTTCACGGCTTCTGCTCTGATGAACTTAGATCACTGGTGCCCCCTAAATATGAATTTGCACGAGATACTAGATTAGCAACTAGATCCCACTCTTTTACAGTGAAACCGATAAAATGCAACCGCAACTTCTACTCCAACAGTTTCTTTCCTCGCACTTCACGACTGTGGAATTCCCTTCCACACGATTGCTTCCCCAACGGCTACAATCTCCAGGAGTTTAAATGTAAGGTCAATAGACACCTCCTAACACACTAGCTCGTTCCCATTCTATCAAACACTCTTCCCATCTGCCCAACTCTCATCCTTGGTATCCTTACTCATCTGTCACCTTCCTCCTGACATTCCCTATATCTAACCACTCCTTCTCTTTAGCTTCCCCTATGTAGCCCCATGCGCAATAGTGGCAGTGGAATACCTTGCTTGGGGTGAGATGATAAAATAAAAAAAAACTTTATATGGATGTGAGAAGAGTTGCGAAATAGCTTAATTTCTAATTTTTTTCCCATGTTTGACAGTTATTACTTTGGAAAATATTTTTTCCATCTAAAAAAATGTACTAAAAAAAACAGTAAAAACAATGAAACCAAGCTTATCATCCTCTGTGTGTTGGGAAATTAATTTTGGAGAAGATACTTGTAAAATAATCACTATTTCATTTCCAAACAAAGGTGGGAAATACCAATGATATGTTTTCGTTTATTTCACAATATTACAGGTGAAACGGTTTAATTACTTTTCGTGAAAGAAGCAGAGAAAAAATTCAAAAAGCAAAATTATATACAAACTAGTCTTATAAAAAGTTGAATTTTTCTTTTTCTTATAAAAAATTGCTCAAAAATGCTGAAATAAGATGTTTGACAAGGATTAAAAACTGTTTCGAATAAGATGCTTGACAAAGATTAAAAAGCCATGGAGATGGGAAATAAATTGAATAAATATAGGCATATGTAGTTCTCTGTAGAGAGAAAAGAATTTTGATTCTTTTGGTGTTTTTTAGATTTAAAGAGAAAATAAATAAGAGGAAGAAAAAGTTTAAAAGCTTTAAAATGGTAATAAAACTAAATTAGATTTTCCTCAAGAAACTTTGAGATAATATTTAACAAAATGTTTAATCATTTTTGTTTTATTTTTTTTTCTTCTAACTGTTCCTTTGTTCTGAAGTGGAATTTTTTTTAAAGTCCATTAGTTGCTGACATTGAAAAAACTTAAAAAGATAAGGATATCCATAAACATTGCACTATATTAATGATTTGGCCTAATATTTACTCATTGAAGATGAATTTGCATGGATCAATAAATCTGAATAATTACAATGATTCATTTTCTTTCCATTTCATCTATTGACACTTAGGGAAATGTTTAAAAAACAATTTTATGTTGAGTTGGTGGATTTTATGACAGGTCAAATCTTGTGTTATCTAATGTTGAAATTTGTTTTATTCTTGAGCTTGAGTCTGTATAGGTAAACATTGATTGAGTTCATACTTGATTTTATTGGTAAACACTAGTTGGCTAACTACTCAAGTCTATAGGTAAACATTGAATTCATACTTGATTTTATTGGTAAACACTAGTTCGTTAACTACTCAAGTCTATAGGTAAACATTGATTGAATTCATATTTGATTTTATTGGTAAACACTAGTTGGCTAACTACTCAAGTCTATAGGTAAATATTGATTGAATTCATACTTGATTTTATTGGTAAGCACTAGTTGGCTAACTACTCAAATCTTTAGGTAAACATTGATTGAATTCATACTTGCTTTTATTGGTAAACATGAGTTGGTTAACTACTCAAGTCTATAGGTAAACATTGATGGAATTCATACTTGATTTTATTGGTAAACACTAGTTGGTTAACTACTCAATTCTATAGGTAAACATTGTTTGAATTCATACTTGATTTTATTGGTAAACACTAGTTGGTTAACTACTCAAGTCTATAGGTAAATATTGATTGAATTCATACTTGAATTTATAGGTAAACATTAGTTGGATTCTCAATGCAATCATCGAGTTGGTAACTTTTTTGATGATAAGTGTTCTACACATCTGCTGGGAATGTTGTTTATAGTAAACCTTACTTATAGTGCAGACAGCTTTTAAGTGCATTTAACAAAGAAACTGTTCAAGTTAACAAAAACAATTATCATCATACCTTTACTTCATTTAATTGGATAAGATGAAACTGGCCATCATGAGTTTCTTTGAGTCAGATTGATATTGGGACATGTAATAAGGAAGGAGTGTTTGGAGAATCTGATACTCACAAGTTAGATAGAGGGGAAAAGAGACAGGGAAAGCAATGTGTGATATACTTTATGAGCTTGAACAAATTTATGGCAAAGAAGTTGTAACAGGAGAAAGTGTTCAGAGGTACTTGTGATAGGGAGATGTGGGAGGCAATGATCGCCTACATCTTGAAAGAACATGCCACATAGAAGAAGATATCAAATGTGTCTCCTATTAAAAATATCAATCATTATCTATCCTACATATCCTCATAATATGCATTTCTTGCTCCCTCTCTGTATACCCTTAAAACAATTACATTTCTACCTTGAATGACTCTTGGGACTTGTATTAGGTGAAAAAAAAATTGCCAGTATTGCATTACGCATCTTTCTATTTAATATACTCTCTGTTTGTATATATGATTCAGTGTGTAAAAGAAAAGATGAAAAAAAGAAAGTCCTTTTAATAATATTATGAGTGATGTGACAAATTACTTCAAACAATTAAAAGCCATGTTCAATTGCAGTTATTGCATGTGTGTCTCTTCTATTGCATGTGTGTCTCTTCTATTGCATGTGTGTCTCTTCTATAAATACTTTCATGGCTTCTGCTCCAATGAACCTAGATCACTGGTGACCCCTAGATATGAATTTGCACGAGATACTAGATTAGCAACTAGATCCCACCCTTTTACAGTGAAACCAATAAAATGCAACCGCAACTTCTACTCCAACAGTTTCTTTTCTCGCACTTCCCGACTGTGGAATTCCCTTCCACATGATTGCTTCCCAGACGGCTACAATCTCCAGGAGTTTAAATGTAAGGTCAATAGACACCTCCTAACACACTAACTCGTTCCCATTCTTTCAAACACTCTTCCCATCTGCCCAACCCTCATCCTCGGTATCCTTACCCATCTATCACCTTCCTCCTGACATTTCCTATGTCTAACCACTCCTTCTCTTTACCTTCCCCTATGTAGCCCCATGTGCAATAGTGGCAGTGGAATGCCTTGCTTGGGGTGAAATGATTAAAAAAAAAAAGTACAGACAGATTTAGGAAAATCAGTAGGGAAGACTACAATTTAAGTAAGGGATTGGTCAATGGAAAAATTTAATGTCTGAATACTGGCAACACCTTTAAAATTTTTAAGCCATGTGTTATGGTAGGCATTAAAGTCATGGGGACAAAAATGTTCTCATATTGATGGAGGGAGAGAGTGTGCTTTTTCTCTACTGTCAGCTTTTATGACCAATTTACTGCAGTCCTGGAAAGAGGGAGAGTGTCTGTTGGCCATGATTTCCATGGCCAAAAATATATGACTATCTCTCACTTGGGAAGAGTGCTGATAGTCAGTCAGTTAAGTGCCATATATGAAACACACTTGGGCGATCATGTCTCGAAAGAGACATGACTGACTGGGCAGAAGATTATCCCACAGTAGGTTGCCATTGCTTTCTGCAGTAGACTGGTTGTCTGCCAAGGCTATAGAACCCAATCTGTTCTGTTATTTAACCCATAACTGGAAGGAAGAGACGGATTAATACCTTTCCCAAGGGTACTTGCACGTAAGTGAATGCAATGAATTCAACTGGAATTTGCACACGGTCTATTTTCTTAGCAATCTACCTTATTTTCTCTCTTTTGCCTCTACCAAATGAATTTGAGTCTTTTCTAATCACCAAGAATAACTGGTCAGCCATAAACAAATGACAAATTTAAATAATATATATATTATTTGTACATACATAATTAATACACACACACACAGACACACACACACATATATATAGTGGTATTCTGAGTAGTTTGTAAGGTAAACTCCACAGGGAATCATAATCCGATGAGAACTCAATGTTAGAATTTAACAGAATATTATAATCAAAATAAATTGGATGCCTTTATAAATTCATTGGTAATAGTTTATTTTGCGGAAAAAAAAGGCCGTCATGTTCTTTTCATCTGGATAAATCTAACCCATTCGTTTTGTGAAGAATTTTGGTCTGAGGAGTGATTTTGTAAGATTTCCTCGAAATAAACTATAGGGATTTATAAAGGTATAAAATTTATTTTTACCGCATATATACATATATATATAGTAATATTTTTATTATGAGGGTTTCTAATAAAAACATAGTTTACTGCAACACAAGAGCTGTTGTGTTTTGGTACTTGTTACCTAGTAAAATATTTTTTCTGTTAAGAACCATTATATATAAAAATGTAAAAACAACACAATTTTTGCTATATCCAGACAATTAAGGGTGGAGCAGAATTCAGAGGGTTTGTTTCAATTAACCAATACAAAGCAAGGTCATGATAGATATGAAGAATTCAATTTTTCAGGTAGAGAATTAAGATGTCAAGGAAAACCAGACCCTTTGATGTCAGTTATGAAACATTTGGATGTATACATTTGTATCTTAGCCTGTTTGCAATGGCATCACATGTATTTGTGAAATAGTTACAGGATTTTTTTATAGTTGTTATCTCTTAAAACGGGGGAATAGTTATAAAAATGTGAAAGGGAAAGGGTTAAAATATTATGTATGACAAGCATGCAATCGACCTAGTAGGTGATATATCAGTTAACTGAAACAAATTAATTATCATATAGAAGAAAATAAATTAACTATTCTTTAAGGTATGTATTAGACAATGGTGACAGATGGAAGTTTGTAATGTTAGGTTTCATTTTGGGAATTTAATAATTTGAAGTTTTTCCTGTAAACATAGATATATAGTGCTCTACTTAGTCTTGAGTACTCTTTAAAAAGTAAATTGCTACAAACAGCAGACTGTGAACCCATTTTTTTGTTCTACTTCTAAGATTTTATATATATATATATATATATATAATCATATAATTAATTTTTTTTTCAAATACATTGTGACACAGAAATTTCTATGTTTTGAGGTTTCTACCTCGTTATTAGGCAATGTTAGATCATTGTTTTGAAAATGACTTTCATTTAAAAATAAGAAACAACAACATTGTTGTTTATAGATATGGGAAGACAGAAATTTATGTGTGTTCAATTTAACTAATCAGAATAGAGATTCACTTTAAATTTGAAAAAGTTTACATTTTTGGAGAATACATGATTTCTTTTTCAATTTTAATGACCAAAGTGTCAACTTAATTTTTAAAACCCCTGTCTAGACCTTATTTTCGTTAATGTATCCATTATTGTTATAAAATTTTTCTTTCAGCTTATCCCAACATATCCCATATTTTTCTAAAAGAAAAGAGATGAAGAAAAAAGAAAACATTTTTGTATTTTTGATCTAACTTAAAGTGATTTTTGAGTTTAATATACTATTTGTTTATATTATGCTTTACAATATTTATTGTATTGAGCACTTTTATGAAAGAAAAAAATAAATGCCAGAGAACTCTTCACCTGGATATATATATATTATACTGGATGTCAAAGTAAACAGTTTGTCATTAAATGTCTTTTATATATATTTTAAATTATAATAATAGAAATAAATAAGAAAATAATAAAAGTAAAACATTATCTTCAAATATATTAGAAGATTTTGTTACCTTTACCAAAAGGCAGATTTATTGTATTCAGTCACTGTTGTTCGTTTGTCTGTCTTTGGTCAAGATAGGTTGAAACTTGCTGTATGGATTTGGATGAAACTTTCAGGGATGATTGGCCTCATCATGATTGACATGAACTAATTAGACTTTGGGTTTGATCTGGTATGAGATAAAATTTCTGGTTGAATTTTTTGTTTTTTCTTTTTTACTAATACTTTTTTTTTTACAATTCACATGCCAAATACTGAATTACCTCTCCTAGTTTTCTTCACATCATTACATTTTCTGAAGTTAGTATTTTTTCTACAAAAATATCATTCATAATATACATTGAATATTTATTATCCAAAATCAAAAAAAAAAAAAAAATAAGAGTGGTCAAGTTAGTTGCAGTTATTCTCATTTTAGTAATCATCTCTTGTTAATTGCTAAGATGATGTTGGTATTGCCTTGGTAAAATTTTGGGGTCTTTGACTTTTCTTGTTATTATTAATTTTGTTTTTAGAAATATTTGAGAGCTGAATAATAAGACAAATTGACTAGTAGTAAACAAAATAATGTTATAACTCCAAAGGCTTTTCCAACAAATTTGAAAATTCATCTCTGTACAATTATTAAATAAGAAAAGAAGAAAATACAGCCAAAAGTTGTTAAATAATTTTTGAATGATAAATGATAGATAAAGAAATTGATGATAATAAAGACTTAATGAAAGTTAAGAATTCACAATTACTATGCTACTAAACTCAACAGTTTAAGCCTACAGGCTATAGTGAGTTCAATCTCTGGGAAGTGTACTACTAAATCAAATAGGTTTGTTGCATGCACCATACTGAAATAACTTGTAAATTGTTCACCCCTTTTAGATTTTCACACTCTAGCACCAGTCTTACCCCTTGCTTCTCCCATCATCTTGATACGCTAATTTTTACCTTTCATTTTCCTGATTAAACTAATTCTTTAGTAATAATGAATGACAACTCGAAATTTTATGAAGTAAATATGAGCAATGTTTAGTGGCAATGGTGATAGATGTTATCTGGATAAAGTAAGGGTTTTCTCTCTTTAACAATATCCCTTTTTCCACTCACTCTTACAATGGCAATGCGTACTATTATTATCCTCAAAATAAGCCAGCATCATCAATGTCATAATGGTTACTCTCCTTAATACTACTCTCATCATCTGGCATCAGAGATGCCAGCTTTATTGCTGCTCCTAATCCAATCATCTGAAAAAAAAAAAATATTTAGCCAGTTAAAAGAACCCAAATCATATCTGATCATATCAAAATCACAGCCACTAATGAAAAAGCCCTCTTTTTAATTATTTAAATGAAATTCATTTCAAGCCCTTCAGTTTGACAAGTAACAATTATAGCCAATCAATTTCAAAGAAAATTTACTGCTGATGGTAAAAAAAAAAAAAAAAAAATTGATTTTTAATTTTTCATTCTATTTTTCATTCTATTTGCAAATGTTATGGATAATAAATTATCCCAGCCATGACAAGTTCGAGAGAAGGCACATTCGTTCCATTTTAGTTTATTAACTCAAAGCAATTTTAAAATTTCAGTGGGAAAATCCAAGATCAAAGTTTTCGTATTTGAGAAAATGTTACTGGAGTTTTATATTTTATTTGCAGAGAGTGGTTTGTATAAGTATATAAAAACTTAATTTCAACTGCTCAAAGGATTAACTACTTTAGATATCAATAATTTGGACACTTTCTCTTGCCTCTTCTATATTCTGTCAGTGTCAATCCAAATTTCCTTATTGCTTTTATTTTTCTAAAAACTTAATTTTGCAAAGCTCTGTTTATAGTATTCTCAGCAGAGGTTGTCATAAATTCATATAACAAATTAGATATTTTCTATATTTCTGAGATGGGGTGTTTACATTATTCACATTATACAGAATGTTGTCCTCAACTTTATTGTCATATTCACAACATTTTTGCTGTTGTATGGAATGAGAACAATCCATTACAATGACCAAAATAAATGGTTCAGTTCAAAATCCTACTCACTTGAAGAAAGTTAGAGAGAACAACGGCCAAAATATGAAAATAACAATGAGGTCAATGGTCCAAACACTGTAAATAACAGATTATTGTAAATTATGAGATTAGACATTACATGTCAACAGATAGCAGACTAGAGGTGGTGTCTCAATAAAGTCACTGTGGAGAAAGCAATAAGAAGTCACTATTTCTGAAATGAACTCTAATGGCAAGATACAACTCTAAGGACCCATTCAACAGCATTCTTTATTGGAGCACATTTGGATTTTAAGGGCATATTATCATAAAGTGCCTTTCAACATTGATAATATGTGTGATGGCTTTTCTGTTACTTCCTTTGTAAGTAGTTATATTCCAGTGGTTTTTCTCAAGTATTTAACCATGAAACTCCTTTTGCTATCAGTGGTGAAACATTTGTGTTATGATACCAGGCCATGTTAAATAAGTGAATAACAAAGTTGAAAGAATTCTATATGAAGTGTTTTGTCCTCTTAAGATGAAATTTCATATATGTAGATGGGAGGAAGGAGATATATACAAACATCAGTTATACTATGTCTTCTTTATTGTTTTATGTGCTGTGTCACTTCAGAATGTAGGAAATCATGGACCTCCCCTTACTGCTATCTCTTGTTTTTTTCAAGGCTTTTTCTTTTGGTATCTCTCCAAAATTCAACTCTGCTATCTACTTGTTCAAGCATATCAAGTATGTCTTCCTCTGTCACTCTTTCTCTTTATCTGTCCCATGAGTATTAGATTCTCTAAGCCCTCCTTCTTCATTACATGTCCCAAGAAGTTGAGCTGTATATTCCTGATGTTAAGTATAAATTTCCTTTTTGTTTATTATGTACTGAGTAGAAATATAAGAATAAATTTGAAAATTTCAGTTTTCTAACTTGTCTAGACATACAGCTCACCTGTTTTTTTTTTTGTTTTTTTTTCAGATTCCCAAAACTTTTATGCTGCTGTTTTGTAAATTCACAGTATAACTTCTATTATGGTGACTACAAAAAATAATTTACATAAATATTCTATGAACACAATAGAGGTCTTTTGTAAAGTAACACAGTCAGTGTATTAGTGATTTGTTGTATCCTATAAACAGAAAAGGTGGTACTCAATTGAAAGAACAGCTACATAGTGATTGAAATAAAAGGTTCACTTCAAAATTCCATTCACCTGAAAAAGGTCAAAGCATAAAACAGCTGAAATGTGAATATGACAATAGAGAGAGGATAATAATCCAAACAATTTAAAGAATATATATATATATATATATATATGCGTAACTTTTCAGAAATGAATTGAGTTCTTTTGGTGACTGGAGTGTGTATACATTGCTAATATACAACACATTAAAATTTCCCTTCTCTGATTCCATGTGTCAACGGCTTAGGGAGTAGTGACTCCGACTGACACCAAATTGGTCTACCAAACGCCCATAGCCCAGAGGTAGAATCACCAACTGATGCCAATTCAGTTGAGTTTCAATCCTGGGTTAAAAGCAATCGGAGTCTAACTGTACTGATGAGCTGTGATACAGCAAAACAGGTCTGTCTGCAGATGACTATATATATATATATCTTATCTACCTGTTGTACCTTTTAAAGATGTTACAAACAGATAAGGTGGTAATCGAATGAAAGAACAGCAACATGTGCGGAGATGAAAGAAGAGAGGTTTATGGTAAAGAGAATACAATATGGCAAGACAGGTATCTACTGTGCTCACGATATATAGCTACTAATATAGTCAGTCTACATGGACAATAGGAGTGTGAGATGTTCCATTACAACACTACCCTAGTGATTGAAATAAAAGGTTCAGTTCATAATTCCATTCACCTGAAAAAGGTCAAAGCATAAAACATCTGAAATGTGAATATGACAATAGAGAGAGGATAATAGTCCAAACAATATAAAGAATATATATATATATATATAAATAAATTAACCTAGTGAGCCAACAAACCTACCAAGGTTTCACCTAAACAGATCTTCAGTTAAGGAGAGCCAACCTTCCCTGAAGATCTGTTGAGGTGAAACCTTAATAGGTTTGTTGGCTCACTAGGTTAATTTACTTATTCTGCTCTGCTTACGTATTGAGCGGTTTTTTGTTATTGATTACTCATCTCAGTTTTTTCTTTGGGCTACGTACTGGCTCGGTCCAAATCGCTTTGGCTGATGTTCATGTGCTTAGCTCTTTCTTTTTTTACAACCATTTTTTCCTTCTGCGTATATATGCAGAGGCTTTTTCAAAATGAGTATAGTGATAAGTTTGCAGATATATATGTATATCTATATATATATATATATATATATATACTCTGTGTGTGTGTCATTAGTAGAAAAAGTAACAGCAGCATGTCAAGTCTAAATTCTTCACAAAGATCCTTGTGAAAAGTATGTATCCACTCATGCATAGATGAAAGAAGAGAGGTTTATTGTAAAGTGAATACACTTAAGCAAGACAGAAAATCTAGAGGCAGGTTCGTAGTTGCCGAAGCAAGTCACAGGTATTTCCTGTGCTCACTATATATGGCTACTGATATAGTCAGTTCACATAGGCAATTGGGAGTGTGGGACATTGTATTGCAACATGATTGTAGCACACAGTGTACCTTTTGGCAAGATACACACATGTTGAAAGTCATATCAGCAGCAGTGAACCCTTTTTAACTTTCAGGCTTTCATAAAAAATATGAGTATGCATAGACCTAACCCCCATTGCTCTCAGTAGAGCATAGGCCATTGACAACCCCTTGTCATCAATAATGGGTCATCAATGCTTCTGTAACTTTTCTTTTTTACAGGTAGATATGTTGACCCTGAGCAAACCCCTTTATCATTTGGGAAAAGTTGCCTGGTTGCAAACCAAGGCTAACATTCTAGCATCCCATAAATGATAAAAGGACATTAATTCTGTCACTCCCATAGAAGACAGGATGGTATTAAAGCAGGCAATTAAGTGGCATACATTATATGTTGGACAATCATGATTCTTTCAATCCATGACTGACTAGGCAAAAGATTTTTCCACAGTAGGTTGCCATTCTTATCGAGAGCCTGGTATATATATTCTGTGGATTTCTTTAAAATTTTTAGTTTTTGTTTGTCAGTTCACAACACCTTTTTCTATTTATCTTGTGTGGTTTTCTGCATGCCCACACAATGAGAGCACTCCTGCCAACTGTTAAAAATCTGGTGTTATATAGACCCATGCCGACTCTTGACTAATACCTGCTTGTTATCACTTGTATGCAATTTTGTCAGTGACGCTGACTCAAAATGGAATGTCCTCTCTCAACAGCCAATTGTGGAAGAGGGTGTAACTTCTGGTGCATACTGCACCTCATGCAACCAACTCTGGGTTGCTTGTTGACCCGATTCTCTGTCACAACTTGAAATGATGGCCATAAACCTAACATATTTTTTATTGTAATGAGTTTGACTATAATTTCAATTTAAAAATGCTGATTTAATTAAGAAAAAATATTTTACTAATAGAAAAATAATATAGAGTAGAGAAATGTATAAAAAAATGCACTGTATTCTTAATCTTACAACATATCACCTTTCATATAAAATCTCTTGTCAAAATGTATTACTTTTCTATAATTGCTTCACCCCAAGCAAAGTGGGAGTGTGCAGGGGCTTACAACGAGACAAAAACTGGATATAGGGAGTATTGAAAAAGAATAAAAGATGAATGGAATTCAAGAAGAGAGAAGGTGGCAATTAAAGTTGAATTTGAACTTTAGAAGATTGTAGCCTTCAGGGAAGCAAGTAAATGGAAAGGTGTTTTACAAGTGGGAAGTGCAAGAAAAGAAACTATTTAAATAGAAGTGGAAAATACCTTTAACTATTTCAATAGGAAATGGGTGAAACCTTTTTTTTTTTTTTTTTTTAATCATCTCACCCCAAGCAAGGCATTCCACTGCCACTATTGCGCATGGGGCTACATAGGGGAAGGTAAAGAGAAGGAATGGTTAGACATAGGGAATGTCAGGAGAAAGGTGATAGATGAGTAAGGATAGAGAGGATGAGTGTCGGGCAGATGGGAAGAGTGTTTGATAGAATGGGAGCAGGTTAGTGTGTTAGGAGGTGTCTATTGACCTTACATTTAAACTCCTGGAGATTGTAGCCGTCGGGGAAGCAATCGTTTGGAAGAGAATTCCACAGTCGGGAAGTGCAAGGAAAGAAACTGTTGGAGTAGAAGTTACGGCTGCATTTTATCGATTTCACTGTAAAAGGGTGGGATCTAGTTGCTAATCTAGTATCTCGTGCAAATTCGTATTTAGGGGGCACCAGTGATCTAAGTTCATCGGAGCAGAAGCCGTGAAAGTATTTATAGAAGAGACACAGCGAAGCCACGTCTCGCCGGTGGGAGAGAGACTGCAGGCGGTCTGCCAAGTCGGTATCTATCACATTACAGACCCTCCTCTGAACCTTATCGAGAAGCCCGAGGAGAACAGCAGGGGCACCCGACCAGATATGGCAGCAGTATTCAATGCACGGGCGGATGGTAGATTTGTAAATGTGCAGGATAGATTTAGACGGAAAAAACTTCCGGGCCCTACACAGAGAACCGACTTTCATAGCAGCGGATTTAGCAATGGATTCGATATAGTCATTCCATTTGAGGTCCGCTGAAAGTGTGAGACCAAGGAGGCGCAGTGTTTTACTCTCTGGGAGGCAAGCCTGGTCCATGCTAATGGGAGGTAGGTGAGATTGTCGATGATGGTTAATTGACAGTAGCTTCGTTTTAGAAGCATTAAAATTTACTAGCCATTTCTTACCCCAGTCCAATATGGATTGGAGGTCTTTTTCAATCTCGGCTGCAAGTTTAGCTTTGACGCCTACACCAGATTTTTGTTGGAGGCGAGAGTAAACTGTGGTGTCATCGGCGTACAAACCTATTTGGGTTCTTATGGAATCAGGGAGATCATTAATATATATCAGGAAGAGTGTAGGACCTAAGATGGAGCCTTGGGGGACACCTGCGTTTGTATGATAGTTCTGAGAGGCATGTCCGTTTAATACCACTTTCATTGTGCGGTTAGAGAGGAATGACTGGATTAGTTCAAACAAATGTCCAGTTATACCATAGCTCCGCAGTTTACATAGAAGGCCAGCATGCCAAACTCTGTCGAACGCCTTAGATATATCAAAATATCTAGATTCTAATCTGCATTCATGCTTACATTCAGATCTATTAATAGATTGCAGTGCTCCTTTTTTATCATATGTTTTTTGATGGTGTTTCTATCCTTAGTATTTACATGATATAAATGTATAAAAAATAAGCAGGGAAACATTAGAACTTTCTAATACTAAAAGCTGGAAAGAACCTTAAAGGACTCTTCAAGATCCTTAATTGTAACTGATGCCAGCAGCAAATCTATGACTAACATGTCAAGTGAGCCTACATTTTATCTTATTTTGCTGTACTGTTACAAAAGGATGTGCATTGTGGTTCAGTAGATATCAGCTCAGAACAAGAAATCAGAGAGCTGAGTTCAAATTCCACTTGAATTCATTCCATTCACTTACGCACAAATACCCTTGGGAAATGTATTAATTCATCTCTTCCCTCCAGTTATGGATTAAATAATAGGATAGATTGGGTTCTATAGCCTTGGTCAGCAACCAGTCTACCGCAGAAAGCAATGGCAAACTACTGTGGAATAATCTTCTGCCCAGTCAGTCATGTCTCTTTCAAGATATGATTGCCCAAAACGTGTATCACGTATGGCATTTAACTGACTGTTACAAAACTATCTGTTCTTGGTTCAAGTGTAATTTATGCACATGTTAAAGGGTAAAAAATGTGTCATGTTTCTGTGGCTAGAGGTGCAATAGTTAAGTTTCCTGGTCAGTCAATTAATCAGAACAACAACAAAATATATACTCCAACTTTAAATTTTCTCTAATCTGAAGTGGGGATGTGCGTTGTGGTGCAGTGGATATCGACTCGGAATGAGAAATCGGGGAGCCGAGTTCGAATTCCAGTTGAATTCATTGTATTCACTTACGCGCAAATACCCTTGGGAAACGTATTAATCTGTCTATTCCCTCCAGTTATGGGTTAAATAACAGGACAGATTGGGTTCTATAGCCCTGGCTGGCAACCAGTCTACCGCAGAAAGCAATGGCAACCTACTGCGGGATAATCTTCTGCCCAGTCAGTCATGTCTCGAAAGAGACATGATCGCCCAAGCGTATTTCACGTATGGCACTTAACTGAATCTGAAGTGAAGCAAAATCACTGATGCAATGATCACAAAATCAGCTTATCAAATAAGACCTTAATTTTCTTCTCTTTTCCATATATGTTAATACTAGCAGTATAGCCCAGCATTGCTCGGGTGTAATGAAAGCTTTAAAACTAATCTATGGTCCTGGAGCTCAGACTCTTTGGATGTTGGCATGAAAGACTAAAAAGCAACAGTTGTTTCCAGTTAAAGCGAAACCGTAGACTGAAAGAAAAATGAATGGATGTAAGTCAAATTTTGATTTCCTGGTATCGATATCAAATAAGTTATTTTCATTGTAAACTGAATTTTGAAGGCTAAATAAGTTCTCTGAGTAAATGGTATCATGGCTGAGACTAAGAACTACAATTATACCTATTTAGAGCCAAACCCAAAGCAAAAACTAAAAGGGCTGAAAAAAATAGACATACAGGCAGATAAACAGACACACACACAAACATCTTGCCTTTTATATATATATATATATATATATATATATATATATTATCAATTTTCTGCACTATTGTAAGAACTGCAACCTTGAAACTTCTGAATATTGTTTCTTATGTCTTTGTCTATGAGTGTATCAAATTTGATTAAAATTGGACCATTCCTTCTATAACCAGATTTTTCCGATTATCGATTTTTGATATTTATTGGGGGTGCCTTGACACAAAAATAAGACACTTATAGTACAACTGTGTAAATTTTCAAGAAAATCGGTTCAGCCGTTTTGGAGTTGATAGGTAACGGACTCACACACAGACAAAGTTCCATTTATAAATAAGATTAGATTAGATTTAGATTAGATTAGATTTAGATATATTTAGTTTGTTGCATGAGTAAAATATTGTCATATTCAAGTTGTGTAAATATATACAAAAAGTGTTTTCTTTTAAATGTGTGCACAGTTTTTCCACATGAATAAAATATAACTCTATCACAGGCATGGGAATTCTATTTTGGGCCGATGAGTTAACATAATAATGTTAACATAATAATGTTAGAAGGAAACAAGTGGGAAGCATTCGAGTAGAACTTAACTCACTTAATTATTTCCATAAATTATTTCCATGTGGGTGATTAATTGTTTTCTACCCTACAACCCCTTTCCCCACAGATAAAACATTTCTGGCCTCTTTTTGCTCTCTTGCCATTTTCATGTTAGATGTTTAGGCCAGCTACATTTGTTAGTTTCATTAGTTCAGATCTCCACAGCAAGGACTTGCCATAACCATCTCCCTGGTGTCAACTGATTCTCATTCACTTGGTAAGAAAGAATTTCCATTGACACAGCTTCTCCAGAATTAACCAAAGTTAAGCAGTACCAAACACAGTCAGTGCTTGGATGAGGAGGCAGCTTGGAAACACCGGGTACTGTAATTGACCTCCTATAATCTGAAATAAGTTTAAAAAATTCCTGCAACTTCTTTTCCCGCACTTCCCACCTGTGTAACTCACTTCCATATTCTTGCTTTCCTGAGGGCTACAATCTCCAGGAATTTAAATGCAAGGTCAGTTCTCATCTCTTAACTCCTTGACCCTACTTCTTTCCACACTGTCCTGTAGATCCTTTCCTTTCTCTCCACCTTCGCAACTGTCATCACACCTGTATTCCAATCCTTTCTCTTGCTCCTTTCTAACTGGTTCGTCCCTCTCTTCCTTCTCCTCATTCTCCTCTAATCCTTTTATTCTTATGTAGCCCCCTGCACATCAGTGGTGTTCCTGCCTTGCTCAGGGTGATATGATTAAAAAAAAAAAATTTAAATAGCACACAAAGGCTTGATAAGTTGTAAAAAAAAAAACTAAAATATAAATCAGTCAATCAACCTCCAGAGTTGTTAGATTGTTGAACAAACTCTGATAAGTATGCCTCCACGGTCACTCCAAACCGCACCTCTTCATATCAACTGTTATCTATCCTATATATCATCATCATAATATGCACCTCTTGTTTTCTCTTTCGTATGCCCTGAGAAAAACTTTCTACCAGAAGAGTATAGAATGAGTTTACCTAAACAGCCAGTCAGTCAAGTACCATACATTATACACACTTGGGCAATCATGTCTCTTTCCAACCATGACTAACTAGAGAGAAAACTTTCCTGCAGTAGGGTGCCATTTCATTCTGCAGTAGACTGGTTGCCAACCAAGGCTATAGAACTCAATCTGTCCAATAGAACCCATAGCTGGGGGGAAAAGAGATGGATTAGTATCTTTCCCAAGAGCATTTATGCATATGTATTGGCAAGCTAGAAACAATACATAGAGAAAGTGTGCTGCAGTATTATTCAACACAATATCCGGTGCTAAACAGATATACACAGAACAATACAATAGTTAGAAACACAGACAAGATAGAACTTACAAAGGAGAGGAGGGGTTTAGATCACAATAGTTGCCAAAGTAGTCAATTCAAATATTACTATTCTTTACCTCAGTCAGTCGCTTTAGGCGATCATGTCTTGAAAAAGACATGACTGACTGAGCAGAAAATTATCTCGCAGCAGGTTGCCATTGCTTTCTGTGGTAGACTGGTTGCCAACCAATGTTATAGAAACCAATCTGTTTCATTATTTATACCATAACTGGAGATACCCAAAGGTATTTTTGCTTAAGTGAATGCAAGGAATTTAAGTGGAATTCGAACTCAGCACCCCGATTCGTCATTCTGAGTTGATATCCACTGCACCACAATACACATCTTTACCTTAATAGACCATTTCAGACCATGGGCCATTCCATAATTGAGAGTGCTTCAGGGATATCAACCACTCTAAAACATAGGCAAATGCAAGAAATTCAGCTGGAATTTTAAGTCAGTTCTCCAATTTACCACAAGGCACAAAAAAAGTAAATAAGAGAAATAAATAATTGAAATTTAAACTTTTGACTTGAAGACACTTCAGTGAAAAATGAAATAGCCTCTGATATTCACTTGGACAAAAATGATAGATGCAAATGGTTTACAAAAACCTCATAAATAACTGACCAAGGAATAAATTAACTACATTCAGCATTCAGAGATATTTTGCTCAACCTATGTTCTTCTAGCGTCAATTTCAACTGATTATTTTTCCATTTTTTTTTTATCACACCTGTCCAGGCATTTCTATTCCACCCACTTCCTCACTGAGATCACATGACTTCTCTCTATTCTTTTTATCTACAAATATTTTCCTGATAAACTTTTCTTCTTAGTGGCTCAAATGTATGAATTTAGGTGTGCATAGGACTAAAGGTCCTTATGTGAATTTCGGTGTAGTGGATTTCTCAGAACGAGAAATCAGAGAGCCAAGTTCAAATTCCACTTAATTGTTTCATTCAGTTATGTACAAATAACCTCAGGAAAGGCGTTAATACATTTCTTCTCCCTTCAACTATGGTTTGAACAAAAGAGCAGATTGGGTCTATAGCCTTGATTGGTAACCAGTCTACCACAGAAAGAAATGACAATCTACTGTGGGAAAATCTTCTGCCTAGTCAGTCATGTCTCTTTTGAGACATTATTGCCCAAGCATGAATCACACATGGTAGTTAACTGACTGAAGGACTAAATATAAATTACAAGAAAGCTGAATGTATAGTCATCAGCAAAAAGAGAAACCTGAAATGCCAACTACAGGTCAGGGATACTAAAATCAAGCAGATGCAGAAATTTCAATTCCTGGGAAGCGTTCTGACAGAAGATGGAAAGTGTGACACTGAGATCCAAAGGCCAAGGACATATTGCAAAAGGTAAGCAGATTATTGTGAGGCAGGAAGCTTTCATTGGAAATGAAGAAAAGAATACTGGAGTGTTACGTGATATTTCTCCTCTTATATGGCAGCAAATGCTGGACTGTCTCTTAATAGATGGAGGAGAGACTTGAAGTAACAGAAATGTGGTTCTACAGAAAGATGCTGAGGATACCATGGACAGAACATGTGAGCAACAACAAGGTTTTGAAGAGGATGAAAAAGTAACTTGCACTTATCAGAAAGAGACAGCTGAAGTTTTGGAGACACATAATGAGAAAGGAGGGCTTGGAGTATCTAATACTCAGAGGATGGATAGAGAGAAAGAGAGACAGGGGAAAGCAAAACATACTTGATGTGCTTGAGTAAGTAGTTGGTGGAGCAAGGTTTGGAACAGATACCAAAAGAAGAAGTGATAAGATTGACAAGGGATAAATGTTAGGGGAGGTCCATGATTTTTTACACCCTGAAGGGACATGGCACATAAAAGAAGAAAAGAATACTAACTTGAGAACTTGGTTTTACCGTTTTTCTGTTGAACTAGCTAGATGTAACTGTTTGTTCTATTCTAATCGTAATTTTTTCTCATGCATTTTGCCTGTGGAACTCCCTTTCGAATTTTTGCTTCCCTGCCACCTACAATCTTCAAAGATTTAAACACTATGCAAGTTGTCATCTTCTGTCTTTCTGAAAACTGTTCTTTTATTGTCCTTTCTCCTCACCAAAGTCTTCTTATTCTCTTCCACTCTCAGTTCTATAGTGGCATTTTCACCTGGCCCAGGATGAAATGATTAAAAGAAAATTGTCACAATATATGGAAAAATGAAGGTGTCAATTTAACCCTTATTCTTCTAGTGTCAGCTTAAAATGAAATCTTTTTATTCATTTTTTTTTATAATTTCCACCCAATCAAGGCAATAAATCTACGAGGACGCAAAGAGTTACTGAGTACTAGAGAATTAAGAAGACAGAATATAACGATTGTAGTGCAGGATTCATCATAATGTTATCACTTGTGCAAGCATTTTTTATAAGCGTTTCACCCCGAGCAAGACATGTCACTGCCACTACTGCGCAGGGGCCTACGTAGAGTGGAGAAAGGATGATTAAATATAGGAAATGTCAGAGGGTGGGTGATAGGCGGGTAAGGATACCAAGAATGAGGGTTGGGTAGATGAGAGTATTCTGTTGGATTAGGTTTAGAAATTGTTCTCACTATATCTCTTTTCCATCGGTTAAACTTTTACAGATGCATCTTCAAGTGAGTGATTTTCAATTGAAAACTCCTGAACTATTTTCCAATATTATTCAAATATTATAGTCAATCATTGGATATATTATACAGACTGCTTTTATTCCAATTAAGTTAATAATGAGGAAAATCAACATGGCCACCAAAAAGTTGATGTACTAGACAAAGTAGATCATGTTTTTGGTGGGTGGCCATGTTGATTTTTCTCATGAGGTTTTGGAGAGGATGGAATCAAAAAAGGAACTAATATTTAACATCAGGAAAAGACAGTTGAAGTTTCTGGGACATGTAATGAGGAAGGAGGGAGTTTGGAGAATATGATACTCACAAGTCAGATAGAGGAAAAGGGAGACAGGGAAAAACAATGTGTGACATAATTAACAGGCTTGAGCAAATGTATGGCAGAGCTGAGTGAGAGCAACCAACAATAAACAAAGATGCTAACAGACTGGAAATATTACAATCCAAAGTGAACGTGGCAATGGTCAAACTGAATAGAAACAAAGCAGCTGGACCAGACATCATGGTAATAGAGATGTTGACAGCCTTAGATGATTTTTGGCATAAAGAAAATTAGATTCATTAAAATTAATGAAATCTGCAACAATGGTTTAATACCAGACAACCTAAGCAGATCAATTTTCATAGCTCTGCCTAAGAAGCAAGGTGCAAACGAATGCAAACTCCACTAAACAATCAGTTTAATGAGCCTCATAACAAAACTCATCACCCGAATCTTGATGATTTGAGTGCAAAGCAGAATGAAGCTGCAGATAGAACAAGAACAGTGTGGTTTTGTCAAGGACACTGGAACAAGAAATGTAATATTTATGCTTAGGATGCTATCAGAAAGGTCAATACAAATGAAAAAGGATCTGTACCTATGCTTTATAGACTAAAGGCATTTGACAAAGCACACTCCAAAGAATTGATAGACATATTTGAGAAAAATATGAGAGTAATCAAGAACCTCTACTGGCAGCAAACCACCTGTATATGGACAGGAAATTAATTAAGCAGATGTATATAGATAGAAAGGGGTGTGTGACAAGAATGTGTCTTTTCATGAGATCTATTCAACTTGTACAGCGAGATTATCATGAGAACCCTAGAAGTTTTGCCAGGATTTATCAGCAGCAGCCACAGTCTGAACAACATAAGATAAACAGATGATACAGTGCTGATAGCAGACATGGAAAGGAAACTACAATACTTCCAAAAGAAGGTAGCTGAAGAAAGTCAAAAGAAAGTACTACAAATAAACTAGAAGAAAAACCAAATCCATGGTCATCAGCAGACAGAGGAGTCAAAATGCTAATTACAGGTGGCAGATACTACAATCAAGGAGGTACAAAAATTTAAATACCTGGAAAGTCTTCTCATAGAAGACGGAAAGTGTGACACTGAGATCCAAAGGTGAATTAGCATGCTGAAGGACACATTCCAGAAGCTTAGTAAAGTATTGACAGACAGGAAAATTTTGCTAGAAACAAAGAAGAGGGTACTGGATTTCTATGTGATGTCTGTCCTTCAATATGGCAGTGAATGCTGGACAGAATCATTGAAGGTAAATGAAAGATGAAGGAAAAACTAGAAGTAACTGAACTGTGGTTTTACAGAAGGATTCTGCAGCTATCATAGATCGAGCATCAATGATAAAGATTGTAAAGGTTAGAAACAAAAAGGAAATTAATACTAAGTGTCTGGAAAAGACAGCTAAAGGTCCTGGGATATGTAATGAGGAAGGAGGACTTGGAGAACTTGATACTCACAAGTCAAATAGAGGGAAAAGAAACAGGGAAAAGAAGTGGGTAACATACTTGACAGGCCTGAGCAAGTGGATGGCAGAGCAGGATTTGGGTTGGGTAACAGGAGAAAGAGTGCTAAAATCTACCAGGGATAGAAAGACGTGCAGGGCCATGATCAGCTACATCCTAAATGGATATGGTACATAAAAGAAGATACTTTTCTGAAGGTGATCTGGTTATAAATGATGTGTATCAGCATCATGTTAGTAAAAAGGCTCATGGATTGTTAATATTTGAAGGGTTTATCTTTTCTTGCTTGAAACCTTTTTATAGCCATTTGATATTATTTTTGTCTTTGCCTATCGCTACTCATTAATGACTATGTTATGTGTGTGTATGCATGTGTGTGTGTATATATATATATATATATATTCTCTGAATCATTGAGAATTTATATTTTCCTGTCTCTCTCTGTTTCTTTTTTTATTTGTGTCTCCACTCACTTTCCCTCACTATTGCTATTCATTTTTTCTCCGTCTTCTTTGACAGTCCCTGCCTCTAATTATTTTGTTTCTGTTTTTCCACTCTTTATTTTGTTTCTTTTTTCCATTCTTTATTTTATCTCTTTCTGCTTTCCACTCTCTATTTTATTTCTCTCTCTTTCTCTTTATTTTATCTCTTATTTTTTCTCTTTCTCTTCTCACTCTTTATTTTGTCTCTCTTTTCTCTATTTTCTCCCTTATTTCTTTGCTTTGTATTTCCATTCACTCACTCTCTCACTGTTGCTGTTCAGTTTTTCTCTCTCTGCATTTATTTATTTTGCTTCTCACTTCTCTCTGTTTTTATCTAATTTGTGTTTCTTTTATTTTTGTATCATTATAGTTTTTCTCTTTCTCTTTTCCTCTCTTTATCTTATCTCTGTCTCTTCCTCTCTTAATTTTGATTCTTTCTCTTGTTTATTTTCTTTGTCTCTCTCTATCTCTCACTATCTTTCTTTTGTTTCTCTCTCACTTTCCCATATTTATTTTGTTTCCTCTGTCTCTTGCTTTATTTTGTGTCTACATTCACTCTCAATTGCTGCTATTCATTTTGTCTCTCCTTTTCACTCTTTGTATATCTCTTTTTTTTTCTCACTTGACCCTCTCTCTTTATTTTATCTGTCCTTTCTTTAAGTCTCTCTGTATATTTTATTTGTACACTTTCTCTTATTTTATTACTTGTTCTATTAATATTTTCCCTCTTCATTGTTGATTGTTATTTCATTTTTCACTTCTCCTTTGTCTCACTATTTCTGTACCTCCCAAAACATGTCTCTCTATCTTCAATGTCTCTCTTTCTTCAATGTCTCTTTCTTCTCTGCTTTTATTGTTTTTATTTCTCTTCATTTTATTTTTTTTATTTCTCTTCCTTTCTTTTCATTCTTACTGTTTCATTTTCCTATGTTTGTCTCTCATTTTACTCTTTCATCTATCTTCTCTACCCCAACTCTCTCCCTCTTTCTCTCTCTCTCTCTCTTCACTTTCTTTTTTCCAGTTACTGTTTGATCTTTTCTTTTCCTCCTCCTTTGCACACCCCACTAATTCTTGACCCCTCCTCCACCCTATTTTCCTACTCTTTCATATTTTCTGATGAGATTTTATCAAGTGCTTTTTCAAATGCATTAATGACATGAACACTCATCCAGTTCCCTCAACCATGATACCCAACAGTGGCTGGGTGGAGGAAAGAATGGTTGGAGAAGTAGAGCGGGTTAGTAGAAGATTTTAAAGAGTGAGTCCATGGGGCTGGGGTGTATTGGGACAATGGAGTTTTTGATTTGGTTTTGTTGGCAAATCAAGAAGGAGTTCTTTGAAAATGAGATGATAGATAAAACCAGACAATAGATTGGCATGCCTTAGATGAATTGTTCTTTTTTAAACTGATAGATGATAGTTCCGAGAGAGAAAAATGTAAAACAAGAGAATAAAAAATAACAAAAACAGTATAGATAATTTATCATTGGATAAATAAAAAAAATAACTGGAACAAAAGGAGAATGAAAGACATGCAGTAAAAACAGAAAAGGAAAAACAAAGAAAGATTAAAAGAACAAAATGTATATTGGAGTGAAGGGTGTCTTATTCCTTCATTTTCTCTTTCTTTCCTTATTTGAAATTTTTTTTTACTTCCACCCCATCCTGAAAATCTAGCATATATTTTTTAATTCATTTTTTTAAAGTATATTACTTTTTCTTTCTCTTTTTCATAAAATTCCGGCACTTTCTCTTAAAGTTTTTACTGAATTTTTTCATTCAGCTTCATTCCTCTTTTTTTTTTGTTTAACACTCTCTTCTCATTATCAGAAACTCTTTTGTCTCTTTCTCTTTTCCCATTTTTTATCATTAAAAAAATTGACTTGAAAAATAAATGAAAGAACATTAATGCCATGAAGAAAAAAAACCCCAGAGGAAATTTAGGAAATAAAAACTGAATATAAATAATCAAAATATATTCTGCAGTTTCATCTTTTGCATTTTCCATCATTTGCATTTGAAAAAAAAAATGGCTGCATGTGTCAAAAAGGCCCGTTAAGCCATTGAATTATTACTTAGAATTTACTGCTGGCAAACGTAAGAAAACTGTTTGTTACTTGATAGCAATAGCCACATCAATATAATTATATATATTATAAGGAAGATGAAAACCTTTTGAGAATTATTTTTTTCATTTTCATTGGTATCCGCCTCCTATAGAAAGAAAAAATTATGAATGAATTATAAACAAATTTTTATCAGAAGATTCATTTTTTTCTAAACTTTCAAAGTTTTTTCTCTGCACTGTGGTGATTTATTTTATTCTTTGTATCTTATCTTTCATTTTTTATTATCCTTATATTTTGACAGGGAAAGAAAGGTGGTTATTTTTTTAATGAGGGTTCAGAGGTTAAATATATGCCATTAAAGTATTTGTAATGATGACAGAAGAGAGAAAGTGAGAAAAAAACAGTGCTAATTAACATGATGACCATCTTGATAGGCTTCATGATGATAGTTTAAATTATTGGTGATCAGTTAAAGCAATAAATTTGAAGTTCCAGAAGCATGATCCTTGAATTGGTATGTTGGAAAATGTATATTTGTGGGTGAGTGTGTAAACTTGTCTTCAGGCTATATTTGGTGTATTCTGCTGTTGTTGTGTCTTTGCAACATAGTTGGTTGCATTGTATAATTGTTAATCTTGGTTAACACATTCCAGAACTAGAAATTGTAACTGTATTACTTTAGAACTAATCTCTGATCAGATCTGAAACTGATCTTAACTTTTTATAGCTTTATGTGTGTGAATGTATTTATTACAATTTTTTTAATGACATATCCCTTCAGAAACTAGGCAACCATGGCTTGCCACAGATTTAATTCCTTGATAATATTTGGATTACTATGTATTCTTTATAATCTGGGATTGCCATGTATTCTTAATAATCTGGGGATTGCCATGTATTCTTAATAATCTGGGGATTGCCATATATTCTTTATAATCTGGGGGATTGCTATGTATTCTTTATAATCTGGGGATTGCCATATATTCTTTGTAGTAATCTGGGGATTGCCATGTATTCTTTATAATCTGGGGATTGCCATGTATTCTTTATAATCTGGGGATTGCCATGTATTCTTTATAATCTGGGGATTAAGGCCATCTTTATAATCTTGGGGATTGCCATATATTCTTTATAATCTGGGATTGCCATATATTCTTTATAATCTGGGGATTGCCATGTATTCTTTATAATCTGTGACTGCCATGTATTCTTTATAACTGGGGATTGCCATGTATTTTATAATCTGGGATTGCCATGTATTCTTTATAATCTGGGGATTGCTATGTATTCTTTATAATCTGGGGATTGCCATGTATTTTATAATTCAGATTGCCATTTATTCTTTATAATCTGGGGATTGCCATGTATTCTTTATAATCTGTGATCATGCAGTATTCTTTATAATCTGGGGATTGCCATTTATTCTTTATAATCTGGGGATTGCCATGTATTCTTTATAATCTGGGATTGCTATGTATTCTTTATAATCTGGGGATTGCCATGTATTCTTTATAATCTGGGGATTGCCATGTATTCTTTATAATCTGGGGATTGCTATTTATTCTTTATAATCTGGGGATTGCCATGTATTCTTTATAATCTGGGGATTGCCATATATTCTTTATAATCAGATTGCTATGTATTCTTTATAACTGGGGGATTGCTATGTATTCTTTATAATCTGGGGATTGTCATGTATTCTTTATAATCTGGGGATTGCCATGTATTCTTTATAATCTGGGGATTGCCATGTATTTTATAATCTGGGGATTGCCATGTATTCTTAATAATCTGAGATTGCCACGTATTCTTTATAATTCAGATTGCCACGTATTCTTAATAACAATCTGGGGATTGCCATATTCTAATAATCTGGGGACAGCTATATCTTTATAATCTGGGGATTGCCATATATTCTTTATAATCTGGGGATTGCTATTTATTCTTATAATCTGAGAATTGTCATGTATTTCTCATAATCTGGGGATTACGTCGTATTCTTTATAATCTGGGGATTGCTATGGCCTTTATAACTGGGGATTGCCATGTATTCTTTATAATCTGGGGATTGCCATGTATTCTTTATAATCTGAGAATTGCCACATTCTTTATAATCTGGGGATTGCCATTTATTCTTTATAATCTGAGAACTGCCACGTATTCTTTATAATCTGGGGATTGCCATATACTTTATAATCTGGGGATTGCCATGTATTCTTTTATAAATCTGGGATTGCCATGTATTCTTTATAATCTGGGGATTGCTGTATTCTTTATAATCTGGGGATTGCCATGTATTCTTTATAATCTGGGGATTGCCATTTATTCTTCATAATCTGGGGATTGCCATTTATTCTTTATAATCTGGGAATTGCCATGTATTCTTAATAATCTGGGGATAGCCAGGTATTCTTTATAATCTGGGGATTGCTATATATTCTTTATAATCTGGGGATTGCTATTTATTCTTTATAATCTGAGAATTGGCATGTATTCTTTATAATCTGGGGATTGCCATGTATTCTTTATAATTTGGGGATTGCCATGTATTCTTTATAATCTGGGGATTGCCATTTATTCTTTATAACCTGGGGATTGCCATGTATTCTTTATAATCTGGGGATTGCCATTTATTCTATATAATCTGAGAATTGCCATGTATTCTTTATAATCTGGGGATTGTCATGTATTCTTTATAATCTGGGGATTGCCATTTATTCTTTATAATCTGAGAATTGCCATGTGTTCTTTATGATCTGGGGATTGCCATGTATTCTTTATAATCTGGGGATTGCCATGTATTCTTTATAATCTGGGGATTGCCATGTATTCTTTATAATCTGGGGATTGCCATGTATTCTTTATAATCTGGGGATTGCCATGTATTCTTTATAATCTGAGGATTACCATATATTCTTGGGAAAGATATTAGTTTCCTGTTGGTTTCTCTATGATTTGGAAATCAGAGCTTTACTTTTTGAGATTGGTTGTCACTATGATGTGCGTTGTGGTACAGTGGATATTGACTCAGAAAGTCAAATCGGGGAGTCGAGTTCGAATTCCAGTTGAATTCATGGCTTTCATTTACACACAAATACCCTTGGGAAAGATATTAATCCATCTCTTCCCTCCAGTTATGGGTTAAATAATAGAACAGATTAGGTTCTATAGCCTTGGCTGGCAACTAGTCTACCGCAGAAAGCAATAGCACCCTACTGCGGGATAATCTTCTGCCTAGTCAGTCATGTCTCTTTGGAGACATGATCAGCCAAAGTGTGTATCATGTATGTCACTTAACTGACTGATACTGTTCAAAGGCCTTCTGGACTTATGGATAATGAATTAATTTCCCTCTCTACAAACATTTTCACATGGATACAATATTGCTGCCCCTTTTTTATTCTGTAGTTATTTCCTAAGGTGTGGGTCTATCAACCAACAAAGTTGCCATTGCTTTCTGCAGTAAACTGGTTGCCAGCCATAGCTATAGAACCCAATCTGTTCTATTATTTAACCCATAACTAGGGGGAAGAGATTGATTAATACCTTTCCCAAAGGTATTTGTGTAAAAATGAATGTGAGGAATTCAACTGGAATTTGAACTCGGCTCCCCAACTTCCACTGCACCACAATGCACATCTACATATATATCAGGTAATGGTAAATAACTTCTCTTTGTATCGAGCCTTTATTATTTTTTCTTATTTTTTATATACCTTACTATTACCACTACTGAAACACATTATCAATTATCTAACTGTGCTTTCATCCAGTGTTTGGTTCCAATAAATGTATTTTCTTCATGAACACTCATGATTTTTAACCAACACTTGACTGGTATTGACTGGGAATATATTTCATGTGGTGGTTTTGGTGCATCAAAAGCAGTGATGTAAATGTAAGTGCTTATATTTCTATCATTTTTTTAATCGATATTCTTTTTATATCTATAACTCAGAGCTCTTTGCAATACCTTTTAGGAAATTGAAAATTTAAAAATTGGTGTGCGTAGACCCTTATCTTTATTCTTCTATGTGCCTTGTCTCTTCAGGATGTAGGCGAGCATGGCCTTCCACATTTCCCTATCCCTAGTAGCTCTAAGCATGTCTTATCCTGTTACACCATGCAATCCTCATTCCATCATCCACCTGATTAGGTCCTTGAAATATCCATTGCTTTTCTCTGTCTCTTTTTCCCTCTATCTGACTTGTTAGTATCAGATTCTCCAAGCGCACCAAAACCACCACATGAAATATATTTTGGGTTTTCAGTTTTCAAAATAGAAACATATTCCAGAACCATCAAGATACTTTGATTGATAAAAATATGAATATTGTCAGAATCAATGTACAAAAAATTTGGTATGTGGAAAATGGTGTGGAAATGATCTTAACCACACATAGATTATTTACCCAAATGAAACCAAATGCTCTAATTGGAAACAAAATTGTAGGAAACCTTCCATGAATGGCAAAACCTGGTAAAAGAAAAAGATATATTAAAAATGAAGCACCAAAAAATTCCTTTCCCAGAAGCAAGGAAAAGCATCGAAACAAACTTCAATACATTGTCATATGCAAAAATTACCCAAGCAACATCAAGTTATATCTATAAAAATCTAATATCAAACAAATTACATGAAACACAAGAATTAACATTTGTAATTAAAGAATTAAAAAACATACTGAAAATATTAAAACCAATTGTAAAATTGGAAACAACCCATACCACTGAACCAAAACTAACCACAAATATTTAAATTCAACAGAAAATTCACTGACAACAACCTCACAACTTCAAAACACTCAACCCTTCTCAAATGGAAATTTCCACTAACAGAAAACTGACAGAGCAAAACTAATCAAACCTCAATACAAAACAAAATTGGAATAAAAAAAACAGAAGCAGCAAAATTAAAAGCAAATAAATAAAACAACACACATAAAGATAATAAAAAAGAAAATGAAAAGAACCCAAACAATCAAGAACATACAAATAATCAAAGAACAAGTTCACAATCAAGAAAAACAAACAGTATGGAATATATGGAAATAGATAACCAAAAACATAGTCATCCTTATGGCGCACTCACTAAAATACAATAATTACTACTCAAATGGTCAAATGAAACACAAGCTTCAAACTATAAATCAAATCCCACTCCCTTTCTCCTAATAGGAGATTTTAGTTCATACAGCAAAATGTGTACCAATCAAACTGGTACAATTATAGAATCTTCACTAGAATCATCTGATCTATATATCCTGAATAACCAAATGCACACATAGTACTTAAACCCACATACCAGATCACTATCAGCTATCAACCTAATCCTATGCTCCCCATCATTTTTATGGACTGTAAATGAAAAGTTCACAATGACAAATATAGTAGTGACCATCTATTTTCCTAAATATAAGCAAGCCTATAGCAGAAGAAAGGAATCCAAAATTGTAACTACACAAAGCTAACTGGGTAAAATTCAATGAACTCTGCTCATCCTAAATCAACAGAAAAATTCTTAATGAACCAGAACCAATAGTCCCCTTGACAAACATACTAACACAAAGCAAGACTGCACACACATACCAAATCAAAACCCTGGTTTACAGTAGAATGCAGAGAAGCAGTTAAAACCAGATAAAAAATGTGAAAGATATTCTTACACTACCTAATTACAAGAAACCTACAAAACTACAAGAAAACTTTAACAAAAGCATGCTTAAAAATCCAAAAGAGAATTTTGACAAAATCGCATCTTCAAACTAAACTGTAGCCAATGAAATACATGCATAAATAAAGTGAACTTGTGGCACTGTGGTAGATTAAATCACATAGTTTCCTACATATCATAACAATGTTGTCACACTTGATGATCCTGAGCATGTGGATATATGGTTTAGATGCTTTGCAGTGCTGGCCAGAGTAAAGAAGCTGAGAGACAGACAAAACAAAGGAGAGCAAAACGAGATTAAGGATATGTTCCTCGCAACAGCAGTATGTGAATCAGTAAAGTTTTGATGATTGCAGACATAAAAACTTAAAAGATTTAGCTTTCAAATAAATCCCTGAAATAATTAAAATAGAATATTAGACCGAATAGAGTGTTAGTCATCACTGAAAGAACAAAGTTTCTTAAGATGAAACAAGAACCTAATGAGTCTATCATACAATTAAGAAAAAAAAAGCCAAACACAGAAGATTAAAAAAAATTGTCTGTAATAAAATAAGGCAGAAAATGAGTTGATCCAGTTATACATGAGAGAAGGCATGCATGACTCCTCATTTAAATATAAAGTATTAGAAAGGCTGCAAAGTTTTACTTGGAACTTTGAAAACAATATAGAATTTGTGCAAGCAACTAGAATTGATAAAACAATTCAACCTGCAGCAGGACGAGAGAGAGAGATGTATAATGTAAAGAAATATGAAGTTCAATGCAAATACTGTGGCCAACAACCTGTAAGAGGAAAAAATAAATGCCCAAACTACGAAAAAAAAAAAATTACTTTCAGAAGGAATGTAAATACAAAAGAACAGTTGATGAAATTGAAGACATGCAAATTGTAACAGAAAAGGTAAAAATATTCACAATAAATCTTTTTCTATGTGCTGTGTCTCTTCAAGACATAGTCGATCATGGCTCTTCACATCTTCCTATTTCTTTTCACTCTTAATACCACTTCTCTTGATATTCAACTCACTCCTCGCTCCACCATCCATCTGCCCAAGTCTATCAAGTATGTCACACATTACTTTCCCTCTATCCATCCCATAAGCATCATGTTCTCCAAGCCCTCCTTTCTCACTACATGTCCCAGAAACTCTAGCTGTCTTTTCGTGTTGTTAAGTATCAGTTTCCTTCTTGTGTCTCTTTTCTCCAAAACCTTGTCATGATGGTTTGTTCAGTCCATGGGGTATCGTCAGCTTCCATTTGTAGAAGCACATTTTGGTTGCTTCAAGTCTCTCTTTCATCCAGCATTTATTGCCATATTGAAGAACTGACATCACATAACAAACCAGTCATCTCTTTTTTGTTTCCAGCAAAATTTTCCCATCTCTCAATACTCTCATCATCATTTATCCATCACACCCAGATGGTGCATATGGCAGCAACTTTTTGTTGCTGTTTCTGTAACAAACTGTTTTTTACAGGGCAGGGTTGTTAGCCCTGCACTCAACCCCCAAACCTGGAGGACCAGTGGACCATTCTTGGTCCTTACATTTACAGCACCTGGTATTTACAAATGGTCACCCATTTAAGTACTAACCAAGCTCAATGTTGCTTAACTTTGGTGATCGGATGGGAACCGGTGTATTCAACACGATATAGCCGTAGACGTTAATACTCTACTCAGCTTCTAAAATACATTCTTGGACATGCCAATATATGTGCCTTTGAATCTGTGTCACACTTACCGTTTTCTGTTAAAACACTTTCCAGATATTTAAATTTCTGTTTCTGCTTAATTTTAGTATCCTTGACTTGTAGTTGCCATTTTGGGCTCCTCTTTTTACTGATTACCATGCATTCAGTTTTCTTGTTGTTGATATGTAATCCTTTCTTTTTGCTGTAAAAGGACTTTTAGTTTCTTTCTTGTATCTGCTATCAGCATTGTACCATCTGTGTACCTTTTATTGTTAAGTGGCCACCAATGATGAATCTTGGCAGGTCTTCTAGAGATCTCATAATTGTTTCACTATAGATTGAATGGATCAGGTGAGAAGACACATCCTTGTCTTACACCCCTTTCTATCATTGTATATCTGCTGAACTCATTTCCTGTTCATATGCAGGCTGTTTGCTGCCGGTACAGGTTCTTGATTACTCTAAGGTCTTTCCCAAATATGTCAAAGTTGCCAAGCATCTCTGTCAGGTGCGTGTGGCATACTTTGTTGAATATCTTTGCATAGTCGATGAAAAACAGTTATATGTCCTTCTGCATTTCTATTGCCCTTTCTGATGACACTCTAAGCATAAATATTCCATTCCTTGTTCTCGTGTCCTTGACAAAACCACACTGTTTTTGTCTTATTTTCAGTCTGATTCTGCTGCGTGCTCTGTTCATCAGAATTCAGATGATGAGTTTTGTTACATGACTCATTAAGCTGATTGTTTGGTGACGTTCACATTCATTTGCACCTGGTTTCTGAGGCAGTGCTATGAAAATGGATCTGCTTAGGTTTACTGGGATTTTGCCACTGTTGTAGATTTCCTTCATAATTTCTGTGATTCTGCCTACACCAAAGTTGTCTAAGGCTGCCAACATCTTTATTACTATGCTGTCTGGTCCAGCTGCTTTGTTTCAATTCAGTTTATCCAGTGCAGCTTCCACTTTGGACTTTAATATTTATGGTCCATCAGTATTTCTGTGTATTGTTGGCTGCTCTCTCTTCTCAGGGAAGAGATCTCTTGTATATATCCTTCTCACTACTCACTGACAAAAACCAGAGAAAGAGTAGAAATAAATAGGAAATATTTTTGGATGCAGATAGATACTGGCAGTAATGTTTCTAATAAATTTTTTGCAGTACATGGGAAAGCCTAAGCAAAAAAAGATTACTTTACAATTAAAACAATTTGATGGGATCACAATGAAAGCATTTGAAGAAACATTCAAAACAAAAAATTGTTTTGAAATCATACCCATGACAGTAGTAGCATGTATGAAAGAAATTGGATTGCAAGGAATAGACTTGTTTGGTTGACACATCCAAAAGATACAGTCTGAAGAACAAAAAATAGTATTACTAAAGGATTATAAAGCAAACTTACACTTGAAAGAGAATCATCATCCAAGATATATCAAATAAAGGAAACTGCCGATTCATGTTTTACCTCTAGCTGTGGCAAAGTTAAAAAGAACAATTCAGCAGGGCATTTTGATAAAGGTCACTCATGGTGGGAGCAATTGGGCTTCTCTAATATTTACCATTAAAAAAGCTGATATAGACATTAGAGTATGCAGTGATTACAAAATTAGGGTTAACCATCGAACCTGTTTAGGTTGATTTCTTCTACCAAGTATCAAAACCGCAAATCATAACTTATTAAACATGAAGCATTTTGCAAGGATTGACCTAAAATTAGCACATAACCAAATTGAAATAGATTTCAAATTTCAGGTGGTTGCTACAATAAATACTTTGTGATTATTAAAATGAACTCACCTGCCATTTGGAATTAAAATGGCTAGTTATATCTTTAAGAGAGCTATTGATAAGATCTTATTAGGGAAAGTGGAGAATATTATAATATATCAATATACATAGGAGCTTGCACCAAGGATAAATTAAGGCATAAAACAGAACAATTCCTATAGAAATTAAATCTGGCAGGTATGATGATAAACAGAGACAAATGCAAGCTAGATTGTAAAAATTACCCCATCTAGGATATCAAATTATCTAGAGAAGGAATATACCCTGACGAGAGGTTAACAAACAAAATTGCTAAAGTAGCAAAGCCCAAAAACAAAAAAGAATTGGAATTTTTCTTAGGATTAATTAATTTCTACAGCAGATATCTTCTGATATATAGTGAACTTATTGAACTGTTTGTGAAAATGCATTAAAAAACATCGAATTTATATGAACGCAGGAGCAAAATAATGCTTTTGAAACATAAAAAAAAGGCTTTGACATGACAATAATAAAAATCTTTGACCCAAGAAAAATTGTTACTTCGACAAATGACACAAGTGAATATGCCATAGTGGCTATTATATCACAAGAGAGTCACCCAATCATGTATCTTTCCAGAAAGTTGTTGTCAACA
The DNA here is from genome assembly GCA_037127315.1 of Ascarosepion bandense. Lineage (NCBI taxonomy): Eukaryota > Metazoa > Mollusca > Cephalopoda > Sepiida > Sepiidae > Ascarosepion > Ascarosepion bandense. The sequence goes on from JBBBDQ010000415.1 coordinate 2,822,939, forward strand.
GAATGAAAAGGAAGCATTGTTCATCATCTAGAGTATGAAGAGGGCACAGAATTTCTTGTTTCACAAAAAGTTCCTGTTAAAATCAGATCACAAGCCCTTGGAATTCTTCTTCAATTCGCAAAAGAAATTACCAAAAATAACGTCATCAAGAATTTTAAGGTGGGGCCATTAAAATCATGGCATTTGATTTTGACATTATGTATGTTAAAGGAAGCACTATTCCTCAAGTGGATGCATTATCAAGGATAAGATTTCAGAAAGAAAATGGAAAGGAAAGTGAAAATTCAGATGACAGAGTTATACAACGGGTGGAAACAGGCGTATTATTCCTTCAAAACACTCAGCATAGAAACTCAACAAGATTTGATAATAAGCAAAATACTTGACCACATAAGAAAGAATGTGTGGCGTAACCTCATGATAACAGAAAGAATTTTCAAGGAAAAAAGACATAGGTTAATAGTAGAGAAAGACATTATATGTAATTGTTTTGGAGTAGTTTTTGCACTGAAGGTTATAATTGTGCTATGTCAGCTGCTAATTGACTTAACATACCCAAAATGTTAGAAACTTGGTAATCTTCCACTGAAAGCTGACTCCTTAGTATTTGGCTAAATGCCAACTAATATCAACTGCCTTTGTCCAACTACGTTCAAACTGGAACTAACTAGTAGTTCTACTGAATTCCAATAGAACTCTTAAGAACTCTTAAGAACTCCGATGAACTTCCCAAGAATTTTCCCCATTAACTTCATGTTAACTCTTATTAATATAGGAGGGAGAGTCCATTATCTGAGGAATAGGTGTGTTTCCCCATAACCGTAATACAGATGCAAATAATTAAGTGTGCAAGACAGTATATACTGTGACATCACAGCAATGCAAAGAAGTTTGAGACTGCAATCTTGTTGGCGAGTATATTCTAAAGATATTGAAGAACATACAAAAAGATGCCCAAAATGTACAGAAATTACAACATTTAAACAAACCAAATGACACACATGGCCAAAAGAGAGGGAGCCATGGTCAAGATTCCACATGGAACATGCCCACATTAGAGATATTGGTTTATTTTTAATCTTAGTAAACTCATTCTCAGGCTGGCTGGAAGTAATAAAGATGAGAGATAGGAAAGTTGCTACCGTGAAACAAATATTGAGAACAATATTTGCAAGAAACAGTGTACCTAAGACCATTGTCATCGACAGTGCACCAGAATTCTGATGAAAATTTAGTTTCTTGGTTAAAAAAATTAGGATATAAAACGCTACCATATCACCCAAAATTAAATGACATAGAGGAAAGGATGGTTCAAACAGTAAAAATGGGACCAAAGGTGTTTTCACCTTTTAATGAGAACATAGAGGCATATCTTCCTAATTTTCTTTTAAGCTATTGAACAGTTCTTAATGTGGTCAGAAAGAAAAGTCCATAAGCTTTAATGGGCAGGCAAATTAGAGCCCCAAAACCATGTGATTCATCACAGAAAAATCTCTGGTACAAAAAAAATTGTTTAGTTAAAAAAAACAAACAAGGAGACAAAGGCAGAAAGAGCAAAAACACAGAACATAGCTGTACTAGAAAAAAATGGGCAGCCAATATTAGCTCACACTGATGAATTTGGAACCAGGTTCAATCCTGAAGATGTAGAATTGCAAAATGAGAAACAAAAGGAAACAGAGGATTGGGAAATCAAAACAGAACATGAAGGAAAGTGGAAATGAATTAAAAGACCTAGAAGAGGAAGATGAATTTAGACCAGGATCTCTATTGTAGAGGACGCAAGAAAAACAAGAGTTATATAGTGGTTAACAAAATGAGAATTTGACACACTCACCTGACATACACAAAACGCACATCCACAAAGCAGAAACTACAGCTCAGTGTACCCATCACAATCAATTTCTCACCATCAAGTATCTCTTGATTGAATATAAGAACAACAAAAGGATATGGAGCAACTCTTACAAAGCACAAAATTTTAACATGCTCTTCAAAAATGTACCTATTTCTCAAATAATAATAAGAAGAAAATAAAATACTTATAATTTCTGTAAAAAATAGAACTTGGACTTTGAACCATTACATTTATATTTTGAAATACACCCAAACTATACAACTTCTGACATTTTGGAAACAATTTTAAAGGCCTCTCAATTCACAGTATCTTTTTTGTCAATTTCACTCAAAATTGTTTTCTGTTACCATAGCAGGATGTGACAACACAATTCTGAAATTCAAATACATTATTGTTCAGGGATCAGAGTCACCTTCAATGGCAGGATAAACTTACTGAATAGTCAATGATAAGAGTTAAAAAGTAGATTGTATCATCATTTTGTGAAAGTTGTTATTTTTTTAAAATGGAATCAAGTGTAGCATTATATAAATGTAAAGCAAATAAAATATCAATCAATCTTGAGTATTGTTACATGCATGCAGACATCCACACAAACAAACAAACACATTCTAACTTTCATTTTGTGTTACTTATTTTTACTTGAACTCATATTGAGTCTGCCAGTATTGTTTGTGGGATAAATTTTCAAGAAGCCCATAAATATTTACTATCCATTTTGTTGATTCCCTCAACATAATATTTACGCAAACAAATTAGCAATCCTGCAGCACATTTTCATTCTACTCTTTTGTATTCTTTTAATTTAGTCCAGGTAATAAAATGCTATTTTTAATTGTACCAGATAGAAATGGGTGGAAGACAAGGGTGTGTCTTCTCACCTGATCTATTCAATCGATACAGCAAGACAAGTCTGTGAGTGTCATGCCAGGATTCATTACTGACAGCCACAATCTGAATATATAAGATAGGCAGATGATAAGGTGGTGATAGCAGATACAGAAAGTAAACTACAAGACATCCTACAGGAAATAGTTAAAAAAATAGTGGAAAAAAGGACTACATATAAACTGCAAAAAAGCTGAATGCATCATAATTAGTAAAAATAAGAGCCCAAAATGCCAATTACAAATCAGGGGTGCTAAAATTAAGCAGGTACAGAAATTTAAATGCTGGAAAGTTTCCTAACATAAGAAAAAAGTGCAACACTGAAATCTGAAGACATATTGGCATGGTCAAAGATGCATTTCAGAAGCTGAATAGAGTATTGAGAGACAGGAAGATTTCACTGGAAAGAAAGAAGAGAGTGCTTGATTGTCATGTGATGTATGTCCTTCAATATGACAGCGAATGCTAGACAATCTCATCAAAGATGAAGGAAAGACTGGAAGTGACCAAAATGTGGTTCTACAGAAGAATACTGAGAATACTATGGCCAGAACATGGGAGCAACAATGAAGTGTTGGAGAGAATGGTCATGAAAAGGAAACTGATACTTAACATCAGGAAGAAGCAGCTCAAGTTTCTGGGACATGCAATAAGGAAGGAAGGCTTGGAGAATCAGATGCTCATGGGATAGATAGAGGAAAGAAGTAACAAGGGAAAGCTGCCTGTGATATACTTGATGAATTTCAGCAGATTGATGACAAAGCAGAGGTTGAGCAGGATAACAGGGCAATGGGTGTTAAGAGCTACAAGGGATAGGGAGATGTGGAAAACCATGATCACCTATGCCCTGAAGGAACATGACACACAGACACATTCTTACTCTCTTGTTTGAGTAAAATCTAATGCATCATTTAGCTTATGACAAAATATCAAAACAAGATAGTTCAACAGCTTGCATGGAATTGTGTTCTGAAGGTTGCCTTTGATATGGTAAATAAATACTTTTTAAATACTCTGTCCAAATGTTTAAATAATTTTTTATGTTCTTATTAATTCAGTATTATGTCTTTTTTATCACTGACAAAGAAAGGACAAGAAGAGTGATGTAAAATCTTTTTGAGGAATAAATTTGAACTATAAAATTAAGTTTGCATCAAACCTGAATTAGAACTGCATCTTAAAACCGCTTTTTTTTTTCCTCAATATTGTCATGTCATGCATTTGTGTATGATGTGATTTTTACTACGTGTGCATCTTGGGACACACAACATACCATATGATGTACATGTGGCAGTTAAACATGTTAGAAATAACATCTCTTCATCATTATTTTTATATTAGGTTTTATGATTTTTTAATAAAGGAAGAGAAAAGTCATATAAAATCTTTTGGTGAAATTGATTTTGACTGTGGAATGAGGTTCTCTTTAAATTTGAATTAGATGGGCAAGAAATTCAAGTAGTTTTTGATAAGGTGTAAAAAAAATACTTGAGTATTATATACAGGTGCCTCTTATGTATTATTTCCAATTTGTTTGCTTAGGTGATCCTCTTTATTATAATAAAAACCATCTGGGATATATATATATATATATATATATATATATATATATATATATATATATAAACTTGGCCCCGGCCTTTTGGCTGGGAGCCTAATAACCAATTAAGATCGCTTTTGAACCCAGCTACTGCATGAGCGGGGGCTGGGTACAAATTTGAACAGTTTACTTGGGTGTACACGCTCAGGGTCCCCACATTAAAAAAGACCTTGTGCCACACCCTATCTCAAGTGAGGGAGAAGAGTAAATAAGAGTAAAGGGCCACTGATACAAAACTACAAAAACATTCCCCAAAACACAGAATGAATGACACCACACCTACTACTAATAATCTCACTATCAATATACACTCACCCACCAAAGACCACCCAGACATACAAACACCACATTCTTCAACCTAAACACCTACCACCCAGAAATTTCAAAACAAATGAATAGAGAAACCTCACCAACTAGAAAACATCTTTTAGTATATCTGATCTGAAGGAAAAGACCAGTTTAAAAAATACAAAACCCATTATCATTAATCTTTCCTCATACCCTTTAAAAGAAGAAGAAATAAACCTCCGAAAATTTGGTCTAAAATTCTGTCCCACCCGCAAAAAGAACATGACAGATCTAAAAAAAAACACCTTAAAACATTTGAACAGGAATTTAGACTTATAGTAACATTACACAACAACAATACTATTAATAACTCAGTAGTAAAAAAACACATCTAAATATTGCCCTAACAAAAACAACAATTAAAATGAAATGAATATATTATTTGAAAAAATCTGAGACACAGGCATTCTAAACAAGCACAACACCCATAACAATCTCACACACAAACAAAAATTGGCATTAGGAAATATCCGTGAAAACAATGATATAATAATAAAGGAAGCAGACAAAGGCAATGCTGTAGTCATCATGGATTAAACTTATTACAAAACAAATATTCAAGATATTCTAGGAGACAAAAATAACTAAAATAATCAACCAGAATATAGATGAACACATTGCATCAAAAATAAAACTCTGCCTTACATACAGTGGAATACTTACAAAAAAAGAAAAGGATTTTCTTACAGACTTCACTTCAAAAACCCGTAATTTTTACAGACTTTCAAAGATACACAAACCAAACACAGTTAAAACAGCTATCCAGGAACAAAAATTAGAATATATTCACTCCCCCAACGCCAGTGACTTTAAATTTAGACCAATTGTAGCAAGGCCAGCCTGCTCCACAAGCAGCCTGAGCAACTAAAATATTATAAGCATACACTACAAAAATAAAATGTTACATCAGAGACAGCATACACTTCCTAAGCTTCATACCACAAAAAAGTAAACCCAGGTACACTCATAGTAACTTTTGACATGAACAGCCTGTACAGTAATATACCCCATGAACTAGGAAAACAAGCTATTGTATTTTGGATAGAGAAACACCCAGAAATACTTCCCACACGATTCACAAAAGAATTTATTATACAAAGTATAGAACTAATTTTAGACAACAATTCCTTCCAATTTAACAGGGAAAATTATATACAAACAACAGGTAACACGATGGGACAAAATGACACCAACGTATGCAACACTCATTCTAGCATATCTAGAAGAAAGCCTATACAACCAAATAAAACATAAATATTGGAAGACATAAAAACAAAATTCACTGAATCATGAAAGAGATTCCTAGATGACTGTTTTATCTTTTGGAAATCAACATGAGGAGACATAAATAAACTACACAATATACTACAACACTTGCACCCCAAAATCAAGTTCACACTAGAATATAGTTATAAAGGGTTACTATTCCTAGACATACTCATAAAATACAAAACAAATTACATCATCACAGACATTTACCACAAACCCACAGGCACTCAACAATACCTCCACTTCAAGAGTCACCATCGAAAAAGCTGTTTAAAATCCATCCCCTATTCCCTAGCATGACAAATTTGCACAATAGTAGCTGACAAAACCCTTCGTAAAATACACCTTTTCGAAAAACATTACAACAAGAGAAGACCCCACTCCACCAATAAACGAGTTTTTTCAACTAGCAGAAACAATACTTTTAGAATCCTTCTGGATTCCCAAAAACAACAAGAAAAACATGAAAAAGAAGATAATATGCTAGCATACATTTCAACACACAACAAAAATAAAAATTGAATCTGAGGTAAAACTCAAAAAGTAGTTCACGCTCTAAAATGCAATAAATGCACAAAAATATACATAGGGTCTACATAATGCTTGAATAATAGCATATCCCTTCATAAAAGTAATATCAAAATAGCAATTCACAGAAAATTGTAGATCTCCCAACATTTACATGAATGCAGTGGAGATAAATTCAAAGTAATACCTATCTATCAAAAAGCAGATTATGACAAAAATTATCAAAAAAATACCTATCTACCAAAATGCAGATTATGACACACTAATAATGCAGGAATAAAGATTCATAAAAAATACAAGCCTTTGCTCAACAAAACATGAAAAACTTAAAACACACACACAAAAAAAAAACAGAAAGAAACACACACACTTAAATATACACCAAATTCAAATGGTAACCCCAAACAATAAGAAGAACCAGATGACCCATAAAAAAACAATTCTAAAGCATAAAGATGAAATCAAAAATGCTCTCACACACTAAATTCAAAAAGTATTGCCAAAACAATATATATAAACCAGATGACCAATAGAATACAATTACAGACCAATTTCGCAAGTCAATAAAAAA